>JAGVVM010000526.1:0-32521 GCA_019149425.1 Psidium friedrichsthalianum | reverse complement strand
GGATATCCTATTGAGCCTGTCTGGCCGAAGAACTGTATGTGGGGCATTTGATTCTCTCATGGTTTGGCTTGACGAGCACGTGATTACTTTGATGACTTCTGATGTGCTCCGTGCTTGTGCTTATATACCACTGCATGCATGCTCTATGTCTGATTTGCTGGTTGCAATCATGTTGGCCCCGCATACATTGAGAGCATGGCATGAGTCACCAGAGATGTGATAAGAGAAGGTGCCCCAGAGGCGTTTGTACGCGGGAAATGGAGGGAAAAGGGAGAAACCAACGTAAGGCAGTCAGATACGCAGTTGAGGAAATTTCGAGTGGCACTGTTGGATGGGCCCTGATGGGAATTGGAGTGATAGACGGGCATGATCCACTGGGATCCGTATGACCGGTGAGGCCTGTATCAGCTTGCATATGGCATCATGTTTGACTGTGTTCTTGTGCCCGTCTGTATGATATGAATTGTATTGTCATGAATTGCACGTTTGTTTATGCATGTTGGGGTCTGGTACCGAGGGTAAACTAAGAGTGTCTGAACCCTGGACCGCGAACCTAGTCCCCTGGATAGGACCGACCCCACTAGTATACGCTATCCTACGCTAGGATTTAGTGGTGAGCTTATTGAGTTTCGACTCACGGGCGGTGGTTGCCCTTCATTCTACAGATCCAGGTCACCCGTGATGGCTGCGCCACGATGCTTTTTGGATTGCCAGTACAGATGGATACCCAGATCACCCTTCATTTGATATGCACGCCACGCTGTGGCATAGGCATGTGACGACTGTGCTAGTAGATCAGGGTGGACCCTACCTTGTACCCCATAGATTTGAGGCCTGGTATAGGGAAGGCCTGTATGGTTTTGAGGGACCTCAGAGAGACTCCCCTATCCCTATGGAGGACGACCCGATCCTGTTGCAGCCAGCCGAGTATGGTGGCGAGGTGATCGACCCCGACCCACTGCAGGAGTTGCCGTCCCAGGACGTTCTGAGATGACGGCCACAATGAGGGTGACGCCCTGGACACTGACGAGGAGGATCCCGAGGAGGACCCGGAGGAGGATCCCGAGGAGGAGCCTGAGGAGGACTGAGTTCCACTGTCGCTGGTTGTGATTTTTGGAGTTAGTGAGAGCGTAGATGTCTTGACCTCAGTTGAGGTTTCTTTGGGGTCTGTACTAACGCTCTATATACATATATATGATGTTGTATCACCTTTTGTAAAAGTGTTCTTGTCTTTTCATACTACCCATTATCTTGTGTATGTATGCATGTGTAGAAGGCACGCTTCCGCAGGTTTCAGATTGTTGTCGTTTTGCGCTAGCGTAGCTTGGCCGCGATTTGCATCCTGGGCCGTCGCTACTCGTAGGCCAGGTGTACGCAGGGTTCTTCACGAAATGAGCAGGATGTCGCAGGGCTCGATTGGGGTTCGGGCGTGACATCCCCGTTCGAAGTGGTATCAGAGCAAGGTCAGCTCGATACGAGACCGTTCGAGGATTTGGAGTGATAAGGCTGATGAATTTGGGGTAGTTAGATAGAAAGACCCTAGACCCAGGAATTAGGAAGGGTAAAATGCATGAATTGATTGGCGCATGTGCTTTCAGAGTTAGAGGATTAGTCCAGCAGACTACAGACTATGATATCTGGAACTAACCTGCAGATGCGTCAGGACCTGAGGTAAGGTTCTAAAGCATACCCCATGAGTAGGGTGCTTGATTGCTGATTGCTGAGTGGTTAAATTGCTAGGCACTGCTTGTGTTTGTATGCCTAGTCGGCTGTCGTGCGCCGCCTGACCATCATGCATTGCACGATTTCTGCATTAAAGGAAAAATGGTTTAAAATGAAGTTGATTTAAAATAAAGATTCGAGGTTTGAAAAGCGCATGCATCATATTTTATTGGGTTGGGTAACCGTTAGCCTGGTATGGGACAGGTCTGACGGGACGTCTAAAACTGCAATGAAGCGTGGTATGGGACACGTGGAGTGGGATTCTCTCTGGCTGTGGGTAACTTAGGACAACTGTTCGCACCAAGAAATGAGGAGGGCGGGGAGTGGTCGCCGGGGCAGAGACTCGATCAAGGAGCGGCTCCCGACAGGCTTCTAGTTGAGGTGGCGAACAGAGTGGCCTTGGTTGTGCATTGTCAGGGTGAGTCTAGGTGTCTTCCGAGTCCAATTGCATTTAAAAGCTGCAGCGAACTTTACATGCATATTCATGTCAGTGGACGCGACAGGGGCGAAAGCTTGATTGTTAGTTTTAGAATTTCGAATTCCTGAATGGGAATTTCGTTGGTATAAGTGTGAGTGAGAACTAGAAAGGATGAGCAATAGGGGCAGAAGACCCAGTGCTGGTGCGTCGAGTTCAAGGGGCTCCTGCACCTGAAAGAGACCCAAGGATAGAGGAAATGATGAGGGTGCTGACTGAGGTTAGCAATCTGATGGATAGGCAAGCTGCTGAGAGAGCTGCCACTGTTGCCCAAGCAGCTGAGGCCGCCTTGGCCGCTGCAAATGGAGCCATGGGGGCAATGGGCATGGCAATGGAGGACGTCAGACCCATCACATAGTGGAGCAGTTTTCTGAAGCTGCAACCCTCGAAGTTTGATGGCACTGGAGGCCTGAGTGTGACAGTCTGAAAATTCGACCCAATTGTCAGAATTTCTAAATGAATGGAAATGCTTCGTTAATACACTCTGGTCGACGCTCACTCAGGATTAGCTACCCTGAGATGACCAACCGAAAGGGAAAGGCTATCTGGGAATTTTCCCAATCAGCCGCCCGTTGGTCTGAGACTGAGACAGGGTCAGTATTTAATGAAATTGACCACCAATGAAATCCGACATTGGATAATCGAATTAGTAAGATGACACAACGAAGTAAAATGAAATCAGTTTTCGGAATGTCGTCTGAAGGTCAGACAGCCGGTGCACGTCGAGAAGCAAGACGCGAATG
Organism: Psidium friedrichsthalianum; assembly: GCA_019149425.1. NCBI lineage: Eukaryota > Viridiplantae > Streptophyta > Magnoliopsida > Myrtales > Myrtaceae > Psidium > Psidium friedrichsthalianum. The sequence goes on along the minus strand of JAGVVM010000526.1, from coordinate 29,581 downwards.
GAAAATTACCGAAATGCCCCCGGTAATATGCTCAGTCCTTAGAATGATACTAATTAGGATTTTTGAGAGTGGATTCAATAGACCGACACCAAATCCAGCCCAAATTCGTTCGCGCTCTGGACCCGATCGGTGCATTTGGCACGCAAATCGAGGCAAGTCAAATCAAATGTCACATCAATCAGATGTCACATCGATCAATCAAGTGTCATGTCAATCAATCACATCAATCATGGCACAATTCCCAAGGAAATCAAATCCATCACTCATGGTCACTATTCCACCAACTCCACTATAATCTCTATTTTGGATTTTTGTGTCTTATAACCCTTCTTTCTCTCTCTCTCCCCCTCATTTTCTTTCGGCCGGCCACCCATTCTCCTCTCTCCTCCCCCGAATCCTCTCTCCCTCACGGCACCCTCTCGCCCGACCGTCCGCCGTGAAGCCCCCGTCTGTGACAGTCTGAAAATTCGACCCAATTGTCAGAATTTCTAAATGAATGGAAATGCTTCGTTAATACACTCTGGTCGACGCTCACTCAGGATTAGCTACCCTGGGATGACCAACCGAAGGGGAAAGGCTATCTGGGAATTTTTCCCAATCAGCCGCCTGCTGTGGTCTGAGCTGAGACAGGGTCAGTATTTAATGAAATTGACCACAAAATGAAATTCGACGGTGGATAATCGAATCAGTAAGATAAACACAAAGAAGAAATGGATCAGTTTCAGAAATGTCGACTGAAGGTCGGACAGCCGGTGCACGTCGAGAAGCAAGACGTGAATGGAAAATTACCGAAATGCCCCCGGTAAATGCTCAATCCTTAGAATGAGACTAATTAGGATTTTTAAGAATAGAATCGATAGACCGACACCAAATCCAGTCTAAAACCCGTTCGCGCTCGGGACCCGATCGGTGCATTTGGCATGCAATCGAGGCAAGTCAAATCAGATGTCAACGCAATCGAATGTCACATCAATCAATCAAGTGTCTTGTCCATCAATCAATCATGTCAAGACACAATTTCCAAGGCACATCAAGTCAAGTACAAACTTCACATCCAAAATCCATTACCAACCCCACTAACTTGTTTTTTGGACTTTAGCTAATATAATCTCTCCCTCACTCTCTCTCCTCCCCTCCATTTTCGGCCGAAGACCCTTGCTCCCTCTCTCCCTCCCTCTCGGATTCTCCCTCTCGCCCGGCCACCGTCCCCGCTCCGCCCCGAGAGCTCCTCCGCCGTTCCACGTTGCCGTGCGTCGCCCCCGCCCACCAACGCCATCGTCTAGGTGAGCCTCTCTACTCCTTCTTCTCTCGTTTCCATGGCCATTTGGCCCGCGGAGAACCCCGAACCGCCTGACCTCTCTTCCTCTCTCTCGGCCGTGAAGCCGTCCGCCGCGAACACCGTCCGTCGCCCGTCATCCGCCCTTGCCGTCACCGTCCAGCCTCCGTGCACCTTGGTAAGCCTCTTGACTCCCTTCCCCTTCGTTTCCATAGCCATGTAGCCCGTCCCACGACCGACCGACCCGGTTTCTCCTTGTAGGCCGCGAACCCCATTCGGCCGCCGGAGCTTGAAGCCGCCTCCACCGTCCGTCCGGCCCTCAATAGGTAAGCTCCATCCTCTAATCCTAGTTTAAGGCTAGTTTGCATATGTGTTATGGGATTGGTATTAGTGGTAACCAAGGTGATTATGGCTTAAATGTGTGCAATTAGGCTTAATTGGGCTTTAGGCTAATATTGTTTGTATAATGGGCCGTGCGCATGGGCCACTTGAGGAATGGATTTTGGGCCTTGAAATCATATATGTGGGCTGCAATGGGTGAGGTAGGCGTGTGGACTCATGGGCCAAGATAGGTTAATGGGCTTGGGGGTTCTAATTTTACACTAATTGGGCCAATTAGAACTCTTGGGCTCAAGTCTTAATAATGGGCCTTATATGGACGAAAATTTTAATTGAATGGGCCTAAATTATAAATTGGAATATTAAAAGATAAGGCCCAATAGTGTGCATGGGCCTAGGATGACTAATTGGGCTAAAATAGACTAATTGGGCCTAATTGACCAACTCTTGAAAATGGGCTTGGGCCCCCTACACGAAAATTTAACAATAACGGGCTTGAATCATATAATTGATTTTAAAATTAATTCATGGGCTTATATTTGGTTAATGGGCCTTAGATATTAATTGGACCCAACTTAAGTTAATGAGCCCAACTTGGTCTAATGGGCCTAACCCCTTCATTTAACCCTGAATCCTATTGGGCCCAACTTAATTAATGGGCTTAGAACACTATGATGGGCCGACTTACCCTAGTGGACCTAACTATTGTTGTGGGCTTGGGCCTTAGAACGGGCTTTAGGCCCATTCGAGTCTAAATCCACTAATTGGCCTTAACCCAAGCCAAGCCTGAATTAATTACACTTGAGGGGTTATAAGATACTAAACCTTTAATCGTGGGTTACCGACTCCCGGGGAATTAACATGGGTGATTGGACTTAGGCCGAGTTACCTAGTCCGCTAAGATGGAATTCAAATTTACATGGGTTTAACCAGAGAGATAGTATGAGATATTCTATTGAGCCTGTCTGGCTGAGAAACTGTGTGCGGGGCATTTGATTTTCTCATGGTTTGGCTTGACGAGCACGTGATTACTTCGATGACTTCTTGATGTGCTCCGTACTTGTGCTTACCATACCATTGCATGCATGCTCTGTGTCTGATTTGCTGGTTGCAATCGTGTGGGCCCCGCCATACATTGAGAGGCATGGCATGTGTCACCAGAGATGTGACAAGAGAAGGTGCCCAGAGGCGTCGTTACGCGGGAAATGGAGGGAAAAGGGAGAAACCAACGTAAGGCGTCAGATACGCAGTTGAGGGATATGCCGAGTGGCACTGTTGGGTGAGCCCTGATGGGATTTGGAGTGATAGACGGCCATGATCCATTGGGATCCGTTATGGCCGATTGAGGCCTGAGTATTATCCACCGGGATCCGACATGGCCGGTTGAGCCTGCATCATTGCATATGGCATCATGTTTGGCTGTCTCTTGTGCCCGTCTGTGTGATATGAACTATACTGCTATGAATTGCACTTTTGTTTATGCATGTTGGGGTCTGGTACCGAGGGTATTTGAGAGTGTCTGAACCCTGGACCGCGAACCTAGTTCCCTGGATAGGACCGACCCCACTAGTATACGCTATCCTACGTTAGGATTAGTGGTGAGCTTATTGAGTTTCGACTCACGGCGGGGTTGCCCTCATTCTACAGATCCAGGTCACCAGTTGATGGCTGCGCCACGATGCTTTTTGGACTGCCAGTGCAGATGGATACCCAGATCACCCTCCATTTTGATATGCACGCCACGCTGTGGCATAGGCATGTGACGACTGTACTAGTAGATCAGGGTGGACCCTACCTTGTACCCCATAGATACGAGGCCTGGTATAGGGAGGGCCTGTATGGTTTCGAGGGACCTCAGAGAGACTCCCCTATCCCTATGGAGGACGACCCTATCCTGTTGCAGCCAGCTGAGTATGGTGGCGAGGTGATCGACCCCGCCCACTGCAGGAGTTGCCGTCCCCAGGACGTTCAGAGATTGACGGCCATGATGAGGGTGACGCCATGGACACTGACGAGGAGGATCCAGAGGAGGACCCCGGGAGGATCCCGAGGAGGAGCCCGGGGAGGTCTGAGTTCCACAGTTGCTGGTCTAGGATTTTTGGAGTTTGAGCGAGCGTAGATGTCTTAACCATAGTTGAGACTTTCTTTTGGGGTCTGTACTTAACGCTCTATGTATATATATTTGGTGTTGTATTTCCTTTTGTAAAAGTGTTCTTGTCTTTCCGTACTACCCCACCATCTTGTGCATGTATGCATGTATAGAAGGCACGCTTCTGCAGGTTTCAGGTTGTTGCCGTTTTGCGCTAGCGTAGCTTGGTTGCGATGTGCATCCTGGGCCGTCGCTACTCGTAGGCCAGGTGTACGCAGGGTTCTTCACGATATGAGCAGGGATGTGCGAGCTCGATTGGGGTTCGGGGCGTGACATCCCCGTCGGAGTGGTATCAGAGCAAAGTCAGCTCGATACGAGACCGTTCGAGGATCTGGAGTGATAAGGCTGACGAATTTTGGGGTAGTTAGCTAGACAGACCTTAGACCTAAGGATCAGGAGGGTAGAATGCATGAATTGATTGGCGCATGTGCTTGCAGAATTAGATGAGTAGTCTGGTACGACTATGGACTATGGCGTTTTAAACTAATCTGCAGATGCATCAGGACCTGAGGTAAGGTTCTAAAGCATAGCCCCGTGAGTTGGGTGCTTGAATGCTGATTGCTGATTGACTAGTTGCTAGTTACTGATGCTTGTGTTTGTATGCCTAGTCGGCTGTTGCGCGCTGCTTGACCTTCATGCATTGCACGATTCCTGCATTAAAGGAAAAATGGTTTAAAATGAAGTTGCTTTAAAATAAAGATTCGAGGTTTGAAAAGCGCATGCATCATATTTTATTGGGTTGGGTAACCGTCAGCCTGGTATGGGACAGGTCTGACGGGACGTCTAAAAACTGCAATGAAGCGTGGTATGGGACACGTGGAGCGGGATTCTCTCTGGCCGTGGGTAACTTAGGACAACTGTTCGCACCAAGAAATGAGGAGGGCGGGGAGTGGTCCCGGGGCAGAGACCCGATCAAGGAGCGGCTCCCGACAGGCTTCTAGTTGAGGTGGCGAACAGAGTGCCTAAGTTGTGCATTGTCAGGGTGAGTCTAGGTGTCTTCCTAGTCCAATTGCATTAAAAGCTGCAGCGAACTTTACATGCATATTCATGTCAGTGGACGCGACAGTAGACGAAAGCTTGATTGTTAGTCATAGATTTCAAATTCCTGAATGGAATTTTATTTGGTTTAGGTGTGAGTGAGAACTAGAAACGATGAGAAACAGGGGCAGAAGACCCAGTGCTGGTGCGTCGAGTTCAAGGGCTCCTGCACCTGAAGGAGACCCAGGATAGAGGAAATGATGAGGGTGCTGACTGAGGTTAGCAATCTGATGGGTAGGCAAGCTGCTGAGAGAGCTGCCACTGTTGCCCAAGCAGCTGAGGCCGCCCTGGCCGCTGCAAATGGAGCCCATGGGGGCAATGGGCATGGCAATGGAGGACGTCAGACCCATCACATAGTGGAGCAGTTTCTGAAGCTGCAACCCTCGAAGTTTGATGGTGTCACGCCCCGAACCCCAATCGAGCCGCGACATCCCTGCTCAGTCGTAACGAACCCCTGCGTACGCCTGGCCTCGAGTAGCGACGGCCCAGGATGCTCATCGCGGCCAAGCGACGCTAGCGCAAAACGACGGCAATCGAAACCTGCGGAAGCATGCCTTCTATACATACATACATGCACAAGATACAGGGTAGTATAGAAAGACAAGAACACTTTTACAAAAGGAAAGCAACATCATATATATATATGTGCACAGAGCGTTAAGTACAGACCCCAAAAGAAAACCTCACTTTACGGTCATGCTATCTACGCTCTCAAAATCTAGACCAGTACAGCGGGACTCCAGTCCACCTCAAGCTCCTCCTCGGGATCCTCCTCGGGATCCTCCTCGGGGTCCTCCTCTGGGTCCTCCTCGTCTGTGTCCATGGCGTCACCCTCCTCGTGACCATCGGATCTCGGAACGTCCTGGGGACGGCATCTCCTGCAGTGGGTCGGGGTCGATCACCTCGCCACCATACTCGGCTGGCTGCAATAAGATCGGGTCGTCCTCCATGGGAATCGGGGAGTCTCTCTGAGGTCCCTCGAAGCCGTACAGGCCTCTCTAAACCAGGCCTCGTATTTATGGGGTACAAGATAAGGTCCACCCTGATCTACTAACACAGTAGTCACATGCCTATGCACAGAGTGGCGTGCATATCAAAATGGAGGGTGATCTCAGTATCCATCTGTACTGGCAGTCCAAAAAGCATCGGCGGTGCGGCCATCATGGGTGACCTGGATCTGTAAAAGAAGGGCAACCACCGCCCGTGAGTCGAAACTCAGCAAGCTCACCACTAATCCTAACGTAGGATAGCGTATACTAGCGGGGTCGGTCCTATCACAGTGGACTAGGTTCACAGTCCGGGGCTCAGTCACTCTCAGCTACTTCGGTACCAAACCCTCAACACGAAAATAGATAGGCAAGGCATATCGATGCAATTCACAAGATATAGACAGGCAATAACAGCGGTCAGTCACAATGCCACATGCAATGAATCAGGCCTCAGTTGGCCATGTCGGTTCCCAGTGGAACATGCCCGTCTATCACTCCAATTCCCATCAGGGCTCATTCTCAGTGCCTCACTGCAGACGCCACACTGCGTCTCGGACGCCTTACGCTGGCCTCCCTTTTCTCTCCATTTCCCATCAGGGCACATTCTCAGCCATTTGGCAAATACCACACTGCGTCTCGAACGCCTTACGTTAGCCTCCCTTTTCTCTCCATTTCCCCTCTGGGCACATTCTCATGTCACATCTCGGTGACTCATGCCATGCTCTCAATGTATGCGGGGCCACACGATTGAAATTAGCACATCAGACATAGAGCATGCACGAAATGGCATATACGCGCAAGTACGGGGCACATCAAGACAATCATCAAATATTCACGTGCTCAACCAGCCCAGCCATATGAGATTCAAAGGCCCCACGCATAATTCCCTAGCTACACAGGTTCGATAGAACATCACATATTAATACTTGGGTCAGACCATAACAATTGGACCCTCAACTTCGCAGATTCGGTAACTCGGCCTACGCCCCAAACACTTAGGTTAGTCCCCTGGGAGTCAGTGTCCCTCGACTAATGATTCAGTGTTTTATTAACCCCTTGGTTACAGTTGAATTAGGCTCGGCTTGGTTTAAGGCCCAGTTAGAGGGTTCAAGTTCGAATGGGCCTAAAGCCCGATCTAAGGCCCAAGGCCCACCAAGGGTATATAGGTTCACTAAGGTAAGTCGGCCCATTATGAAGTTTTAAGCCCATTAGTCAAGTTGGGCCCATTAAGGTTCAAGGTTAAAAGAGATGGGTTAGGCCCATTAGGTTAAGTTGGGCTTATTAAATCAATTTGGGTCTAATTAATTTGGTTGGGCCCAATTAGTATCTGAGGCCCATTAACCAACCTTAGGCCCATGAGTTAATTCTAAGATTTAAAAGTATAATTTGGGCCCATTATTATAATTGAATTCGTGTAGGGCCCAAGCCCAATTTCACAAGTTAGTCGATTAAGCCCAATTAGACCATTTTAGGCCCATTTAGTCATCCTAGGCCCAAGTCCACTATTGGGCCTTATGTTTTGATGTTCTAAAATAGAATTTGGGCCCAATTAATGCCCATTTTCGTCCATATAAGGCCCACTATCCAAATTGGGTTCAATTAGACTTGTTTGGGCCCAATTAGCATAAAATTAGAACCCCAAGGCCCATTATAATTTTCGGCCCATTAGATTTACACGCCCAATCACCAATTGCAGCCCAAGTGTGTAATTTCAAGGCCCAAATTGATTTCCCACGCAGCCCACACGCACGGCCCATTTGCACACACAACTAATCCAAGGCCCATTAGGCTTAACTTCACATAATGCTCACTAATTACCTTAATAGCCACTCCACATCCATCCACACATATACATACTAGCCTAAACTAGGATTAGGGGATGGGGCTTACCTAAAATGGGCGGGACGACGACGACAACGGCTAGGGACTCCGGCGGGCCGTTCGGGATTCACGGCCGACGGAAGGGAGGCGACGGCGTTGGCGGGTCCCGGCGGTTTGGGGGGCTGTCCACGTCCAAAACAGAAGGTGAGACACCATAGAGGAGCAAGGGGACATGGGGGAACCAGCCGTGGTGGCCGGACGGTGAGGGAACGACGGCGACGCAAGCGGCCGTCCGTGGAAACCGAGAGGAAGGGAGAGAGATGGGGTCCGTCGGCGTCGTTCAAAGGCCTCTATGGCCGTGAAAAGAAGAGAGGAAGGGCGTGAGGGCTTACCACAAGAAGATGAGGTGGTGTGGGTGGGCGGCTCGTGGCGGTTGGAGGCGTCGGATGGCGACGGGAAGGGGCGGCCACGGGCGGACGGCGAGCGAACGACCGAGAGGGAGAGAGAGCGATCGGGAGAGAGGGAGAGGAGGAGAGAGAGTGGCCGAAAGTTTGAATGAAGGGGAGGAGAGAGAATGAGAGATTATAATGTGAATAAAACAAAAATAACACATAATAGTGGGTTAGGTAATGGGGTAATAGTAGTAGGGATGTGATCTTGTATTTGACATGTTGATTGATTGATGTGCATGGGAACTTGTGCCACGATTTGATTGATTGGATTGACAAGACATGATTGATTTGATAACTGATTTGACTCGCCTCGATTTGCGTGCCAAATGCACCGATCGGGTCCCGAGCGCGAACGAATTTTAGACTGGATTTGGTGTCGGCCTATCGAATCTACTCTCAAAAATCCTAATTAGTCTCATTCTAAGGTCTGAGCATTTACCGGGGCATTTCGGTAATTTTCCATTCACGTCTTGCTTCTCGACGTGCACCGGCTGTCCGACCTTCAGTCGACATTTCTGAAACCAATTTCATTTCTTCATCGTGTTTGTCTTGCTGATTCGATTGTCCAATGTCGGATTTCAGTTTGTGGTCAATTTCATTAAATACCGACCCTGTCTCAGTCCCAAGCCAACGGGCGGCTGATTGGGAAAAATTCCCAGATAGCCTTTCCCCTTCGGTTGGTCAGCTCAGGGTAGCTAATCCTGAGTGAGCGTCGACTAGAGCGTATTAATGAAGTGTTTCCATTCATTTAGAAATTCTGACAAACGGTCGAATTTTCAGACTGTCACAGATGGCACTGGACTGGAGGACCCGAAGTAGCTGCCTCGTGGATCGAGCAGCTGGAGAAAGCATTCACCGTGCTTGGATGCACAGATGAAGAGAAGGTCTCACTGGCGACCTATCAGCTCTAGAGCACTGCAGATGATTGGTGGAAGGCCACCAGAGGACGAGTCTTTCCTGACGATATGAGGCCAAACTGGGCTGCCTTCTGTGCAGCATTTAATGAAAGTACTTCTCCGAGGCTGCCCAGGAGAGGAAAATGGAGGAGTTTATCAGGCTTCGCCAAGGGTCAATGACCGTGGACCAGTATGAAGGCGAGTTTGCTAGACTGTCCAAATTCACTCGAAGGCTGATAGAGGACCCATGGGACAAAGCAAGAAGATTCAGAGAAGGCTTGAGACCTGAGTTGAAAAGTATGCTGATGCTACTGGGCTGAGGATTACAACGAGATGTGTATGAGCGAGCTCTGGCGATAGAGAGAGACCTACAGGAGAAGGCTGCCGCATCTGGATCGCGGTTCATGCCTGGAAGGGACAACAGAAATTTCGGCAAGAGGCCGATGAGAGACAACCGCAGGTTCGTCCCACCTGCGAGAAGAACTCTGGGAAAACCGTCGCACCCTGGAAATCAGAACTGCCGTGATTGTGGCAGAAGACATGGAAACAACCCGTGCCCGAAGAAGACGGGCGGATGCTTTGGGTGTGGACAATTGGACACCTCTGGAGGAACTGCCCGAAGAATGGTCCAAGACCGCAGTTCCAACCGCAGCAGCAGCAGGCTGTGGCTGCCCCGCAAGGAACTCTGAACCGTCCACCTGCTCAGGGACGAGTCTATGCTGTGGCGCGCAAGGATGCTGAGGATGCGCCAGGGGTGATCACAGGTACCGTTTCTCTCTGTGGTCATACCGCCTATGCCTTGTTTGATCCTGGTGCATCCCATTCGTTCATATCTGCACGTTTTGCTGAGTTGGCTGGAATAGAAACTAGACCGTTGGATGTTGTATTGCATGTGGCCACCCGTTGAAAGATAAAGTAATTGTTATGTTAGGGTGTAAGGGGTGTAAGATAGCCTTGGGAGGTAGAATTGAGAAGATTGACTTAGCTGTCCTGCCCATGTATGATTTCGACGTAATTGTCGGCATGGATTGGTTGGTTAGACATGGGGCAGTTATCGACTGCAGTAGAAGTATAATAAGGCTGAACCCAGTAGATGGGCCTGAGTATGAATTTAAGGGAAATCGAGGTGGAACCTCAATTCCTTGGATTTCAGCCCTAGAAGCGACCAAGCTAATGGACCAAGGTTGTCTAGGGTTCTTAGCATCAGTGACGGATTCGTCTGTCCCCGAAGTGAAGTTGGAGGAGGTGCCTATAGTGGGTGAATACCCTGATGTGTTCCCACAGGAGTTGCCTGGCTTGCCACCAGAGCGGGAGGTTGAGTTTGTAATTGAGTTAGCACCTGGAACTGAGCCGATCTCTAAAGCACCGTATAGGATGTCGTTGTCTGAGCTGAAGGAGTTGAAAGTACAGATGCAAGAACTGCTGGATAAAGGATTTATCCGCCCCAGTGCTTCACCGTGGGGAGCTCCGGTGCTGTTTGTGAAGATGAAAGATGGCACGTTAAGGCTGTGTATAGACTACAGACAACTAAACCAAGTGACGATCAAGAACAAGTACCCTCTGCCAAGGATTGATGATCTGTTTGATCAGCTGGAAGGAGCATGTGTATTCTCTAAGATAGACCTAAGGACAGGCTATCACCAGCTAAGGATCAAGAAGGAGGATATCCCGAAGACTGCCTTTAGGACAAGATATGGGCATTACGAGTTCACCGTCATGCCATTTGGATTGACAAATGCCCCAGCTGCATTCATGGATATGATGAACAGGGTGTTCAAGGAGTTTCTGGACCAGTTCGTGATAGTCTTCATCGATGACATCTTGGTGTATTCGAGGAATGCTGATGACCACGAAGAACACTTGAGGATTGTTCTGCAGACACTAAGGGAGCATTCCCTGTACGCCAAGTTCAGCAAGTGCGAGTTTGGCTCAATAGAGTGGCGTTCCTTGGACATATAGTGTCTGGTGAAGGAATATCGGTAGATCCAGCGAAGATCGAGGCAGTAGAGAAGTGGCCGAGGCCTACGACCGTAACTGAAGTAAGAAGCTTCCTTGGATTAGCTGGGTATTACAGACGCTTCGTGGAAAGGTTCTCCGCGATAGCCGCTCGAATGACAAGATTATTGAAGAAGGAATCAAAGTTTGAATGGAATGCAAAGTGTGAAGAGAGTTTTCAAGAGTTGAAGGCCGTTTGACCTCCGCACCAGTGTTGACCATCCCGTCCGGACCTGGAGGATTTGAGATCTACAGTGATGCGTCACTGAGAGGTCTAGGATGTGTCTTGATGCAGCATGGACGAGTAGTGGCTTATGCATCTCGACAGCTGAGGCCACATGAGATGAATTATCCAACGCACGACCTGGAGTTGGCTGCCATAATTTTCGCATTGAAGATTTGGAGACACTATCTAGTGGGAGAGAAATTTCAGATATATACGGATCACCAGAGCCTCAAGTACCTGTTCTCGCAGAAGGAGCTTAACATGAGGCAGCGTCGTTGGATGGAACTGTTAAAAGACTATGACTGTGATATCCTGTACCATCCAGGAAAGGCGAACAAGGTGGCGGATGCTCTGAGCCGAAAGTCGAGCATCGCGCACATGATGGTAAGGGAATGGACGCTACTAGAAGAAATCAGAGACTCTGAATTCAAGGTTGGGATAGGAAGTCTCTCAAGCCTAATGGCTACACTACGGATTGAGCCAGAGATCCAATTGAAGGTCAAGGAATTGCAGTCTACGGACCCTGATATCCAGAAGATCGTTATGATGAATGCCGAAGAGAGGAGAGATGACTTCAAGGTGACTGAAGACGGGATAGTAAAGTTTAGAGGACGTCTGTGTGTGCCAAACGACGAAGAGTTGAAGGAAAGGATTTTATCAGAGGCTCATAGGAGCAATTACAGTATCTACCCCGGAAGTACGAAGATGTACCAGAATCTACGTCAGCACTATTGGTGGAATGGAATGAAGGTGGATGTGGCTAAGCATGTAGCCAAATGCTTGACATGTCAACAAGTAAAGGCACAGCATTGCAAGCCTGGAGGACTGTTGCAACCATTGGAGATCCCAGAATGGAAGTGGGAGCACATCACCATGGATTTCGTGACAGGACTGCCGAGAAGTCAGAGAGGGAATGACTCAATCTGGGTGATAGTGGACAGATTGACCAAGTCTGCACATTTTATCGCAGTGCGAAAGGATTCCACATTGGAGAAGCTGGCTGAACTGTACGTGAGGCAGATTGTAAGACTGCATGGAGTGCCAGTAAGCGTTGTATCAGATCGAGACCCTCGCTTCACAGCTACATTTTGGAAGAGTCTGCAGGGTGCATTGGGAACAGAGTTGAGGTTCAGTACAGCCTACCACCCTCAGACGGATGGTCAGTCGGAAAGGACGATACAGACTCTGCAGGACATGCTGAGAGCGTGTGTGATTGATTTCAAAGGAGGCTGGGAGGAGCAACTACACTTAGTGGAATTTGCCTACGACAACAGCTACCAGCAGAGTATCAGGATGGCACCGTTTGAAGCATTGTATGGAAGGGCCTGCAGGACGCCAATCTGTTGGGACGAAGTTGGTGAGAAGAGTATAACAGGCCCAGAGTTGGTGCAACAGTCGGTAGAAGCAGTCAAGGTGATCAAGGACAGGCTGAGGACCGCCCAGAGTAGGCAAAAGAGCTATGCAGATAAGAGACGTAAGCCTTTGGAGTTTCGAGTGGGAGATCACGTCTTTCTGAAGGTGTCGCCGATGCGAGGATTATCTCGGTTTGGCAAGAAGGGAAAACTAAGTCCAAGATTCGTTGGACCATTCGAGATTCTGGAGAAGATCGGGACACTGGCTTATCGTCTAGCACTGCCACCGAACTTATCGCAGATTCACAACGTGTTTCATGTATCGATGCTAAGGAAGTATGAGCCAAATCCTGGCCATATACTCGATCATGAAGTCATTGAGATGGATGACCGCGTCTCTTATGTGGAAAGGCCAGTAAGGATCGAAGATCGCAAGGAACAAGTACTCAGGAACAAAACAATTCCACTGGTCAAGGTCATCTGGGAGCACCATGGAACCGAAGGAGCTACCTGGGAAAGTGAAGACGAGATGAAGAAGAAATACCCCTATCTAAACTTTACTATCCCGTCTTCAGTCACCTTGAAGTCATCTTTCCTCTCTTCGGCATTCATCATCACGATCTTCTGAATATCAGGGTCCGTAGACTGTAATTCCTTGATCTTCAGCCGAATCTCTGGTTCAATCTGTAGAGTAGCCATCAGGCTTGAAAGGTTTCCTACCTCAACCTTGAACTCAGAGTCTCTGATTTCTTCTAGCAGTGTCCATTCCCTTACCATCATGTGCGCGATGCTCGACTTTCGGCTCAGAGCATCCGCCACCTTGTTCGCCTTTCCTGGATGGTACAGGATATCACAGTCATAGTCTTTTAACAGTTCCATCCAACGACGCTGCCTCATGTTAAGCTCCTTCTGCGAGAACAGGTACTTGAGGCTCTGGTGATCCGTATATATCTGAAATTTCTCTCCCACCAGATAGTGTCTCCAAATCTTCAATGCGAAAATTATGGCAGCCAACTCCAGGTCGTGCGTTGGATAATTCATCTCATGTGGCCTCAGCTGTCGAGATGCATAAGCCACTACTCGTCCATGCTGCATCAAGACACATCCTAGACCTCTCAGTGACGCATCACTGTAGATCTCAAATCCTCCAGGTCCGGACGGGATGGTCAACACTGGTGCGGAGGTCAAACGGTCCTTCAACTCTTGAAAACTCTCTTCACACTTTGCATTCCATTCAAACTTTGATTCCTTCTTCAATAATCTTGTCATTGGAGCGGCTATCGCGGAGAACCTTTCCACGAAGCGTCTGTAATACTCAGCTAATCCAAGGAAGCTTCTTACTTCAGTTACGGTCGTAGGCCTCGGCCACTTCTCTACTGCCTCGATCTTCGCTGGATCTACCGATATTCCTTCTCCAGATACGACGTGTCCAAGGAATGCCACTCTACTCAGCCAGAACTCACACTTACTAAACTTCGCATATAGTGAGTGCTCCCTTAAGGTCTGCAGAACGGTCCTCAAATGCTGCTCATGGTCCTCAGAACTCTTCGAGTACACCAAAATATCATCGATGAAGACTATTACGAACTGATCCAGAAACTCCTTGAACACCCTGTTCATCATATCCATGAATGCAGCTGGGGCATTTGTCAATCCAAATGGCATGACGGTGAACTCGTAATGCCCATATCTTGTCCTAAAGGCAGTCTTCGGGATATCCTCCTTCTTGATCCTTAGCTGGTGATAGCCTGTCCTTAGGTCTATCTTAGAGAATACACATGCTCCTTCCAGCTGATCAAAAAGATCATCAATCCTTGGCAAAGGATACTTGTTCTTGATCGTCACTTGGTTCAGTTGTCTGTAGTCTATACACAGCCTTAACGTGCCATCTTTCTTCTTCACAAACAGCACCGGAGCTCCCACGGTGAAGCACTGGGGCAGATTGTGACAGTTTGAAAATTCGACCCATTTATCGGAATTTCTAAATGAATGGAAATGCTTCGTTAATACACTCTAGTCGACGCTCACTCAGGATTAGCTACCCTGGGATGACCAACGAAGGGGAAAGGCTATCTGGGAATTTTACCCAATCAGCCGCCTGTTGGTCTGAGACTGAGGCAGAGTCGGTATTTAATGAAATTGACCATGAAATGGAATCCGACATTGGATAATCGAATTAGTAAGATAAACACGATGAAGAAGTGAAGTCGGTTTCAGAAATGTCGACTGAAGGTCAGACAGCCGGTGCACGTCGAGAAGCGAGACGTGAATAGAAAATTACCGAAATGCCCGGTAAATGCTCAGTCCTTAGAATGAGACCAATTAGGATTTTTGAGAGTAGATTCGATAGACCGACCCCAAATCCAGTTCAAAATCCGTTCGCGCTCGGGACCCGATCGGTGCATTTGGCACGCAAATTGAGGCAAGTCAAATCAGATGTCACATCAATCAATCAAGTGTCAATCACATCAATCATGGCACAATTTCCAAGAATGTCAATCAATCAAGTACAAGTCTCATCCAAGTCACTATTTCACCAAACCCATTATAATCTATTTTTGAATTTTAGTAGATTATAATCTTGCTGTCTCTCTCTCCTCCTCATTTCTCTCGGCCACTCTCTCTCTCCCCTCACCGAACACTCTCTTTCTCTCGATTGCTCCCTCTCGCCCGTCGCCGCCGTGAAGCCGCCCCGTCACGGCCGTGAGACGCCACCAATCAGCCACCGTTCCGCCTCCACGACGCCTAGCTCGTGCCGCCGCACAACCCGCCGTCTTCGTCGCCGTCGTTCGCCACCAACGGCCACCGTCCGCCTCCACCAGCCCTCATCCTCGGTTGCCGCCGCCGTTGCCGTCGCCGTCGCCTCCTCCGCCGTCCAGCCGCCGTGACCAGCCCCTCTAGGTAAGCTCCATCCTCTAATCCTAGTTTAGGCTAGTATGTATATATGTGGATGGTTGTGTTAGTGGCTAATCAAGGTGGTTATGACATAATATATGCCATTAGGCTTAATTGTGCCTTAAGTTAGTTATGAATTTGTGGATGGGCTAAGGTGTGGGCTGTGGTTGATGGAATGGGCTGAAAATCGTCTCAAGTGGGCCGAAATTGATGGGCTAGGCGTGAGGTGTTGTGGGCCTAAGCAAACTAATGGGCTTGGGGTTCTAATTTTACACTAATTGGGCCAATTTGGAACTCTCGAACCCAAAATTGGATAATGGGCCTAAATTGTAAATTGGATTATTAAAAGATAAGGCCCAATAGTGTGCATGGGCCTAGGATGACTAATTGGGCCTAAAATAGACTAATTGGGCCTAATTGACCAACTTTTGAAAATGGGCTTGGGCCCTACACGAAAATTTAATAATAATGGGCCTGAATCATATAATTGATTTTAAAATTTATTCATGGGCCTATATTTGGTTAATGGGCCTTAGATACTAATTGGACCCAACTTAATTAATAAGCCCAACTTGGTCTAATGGGCCTAACCCCCTTCACTTAACCTTGAATTCCATTGGGCCCAACTTAATTAATGGGCTTAGAACGTTATGATGGGCCGACTTACCCAGTGGACCTAACTATTTTGTGTGGGCCTTGGACCCTAGACCGGGCTTTAGGCCCAATTGAACTCAAACCTTCTAATGGGGCCTTAACCCAAGCCAAGCCTGAATTAATTACACTTGAGGGTTATATTAGATATACTAAATCATTAATCATGGGTTACCGACTCCCAGGGAATTAACATGGGTGGTTGGACTTAGGCCGAGTTACCTAGAACACTAAGATGGGATTATGGGTTTAACCAGAGAGATAGTATGAGATGTTCTATTGAGCTTGTCTGGCTGAGAAACTGTGTGTGGGGCATTTGATTTCTCTCATGGTTTGGCTTGACGAGCACGTGATTACTTTGATGACTTCTTGATGTGCTCCGTACTTGTGCTTACATACCGTTGCATGCATGCTCTGTGTCTGATTTGCTGGTTGCAATCGTGTGGGCCCCGCATACATTGAGAGCATGGCATGAGTCACCAGAGATGTGACATGTTGGATGAGCCCTGAGACGTCTTTACGCGGGGAAATGGAGAGATAACGGGTGACCAACGTAAGGCGTCAGATACGCAGTTGTGATATTTGCCGAGTGGCACTGTTGGATGAGCCCTGATAGGAATTGGAGTGATAGACGGGCATGATCCATTGGGATCCGATATGGCCGGCTGAGGCTTGCACAGTTTTGCATATGGCATCATGTTTGATTGTCTCTTGTGCCCGTCTGTATGATATGATCTGTATTGCTATGAATTGCATGTTTGCTCATCCTTGTTGGGTCTGGTACCGAGAGGGACCGAGAGTGTCTAAACCCTGGACCGCGAACCTAGTCCACTGGATAGGACCGACCCACTAGTATACGCTATCCTACGTTAGGATTAGAGGTGAGTTATTGAGTTTCGACTCACGGGCGGTGGTTGCCCTTCATTTTACAGATCCAGGTCACCCTTAATGGCTGCACCACCGATGCTTTTTGGACTGCCAGTGCAGATGGATACCCAGATCACCCTCCATTTTGATATGCACGCCACGTTGTGGCATAGGCATGTGACGACTGTACTAGTAGATCAGGGTGGACCCTACCTTGTACCCCATAGATTCGAGGCCTGGTATAGGGAGGGCCTGTATGGTTTCGAGGGACCTTAGAGAGACTCCCTATCCCTATGGAAGACGACCCGATCTTGCTGCAGCCGGCCAGTATGGTGGCGAGGTGATCGACCCCGACCCACTGCAGGAGTTGCCGTCCCCAGGACGCTCTGAGATTGATGGCCATGATGAGGGTGACGCCATGGACACTGACGAGGAGGATCCAGATGAGGACCCCGAGGAGGACCCAGAGGAGGATCCCGAGGAGGAGCCTGAGGAGGGACTGAGTTCCCACTGCTGCTGGTCTAGGATCTTTGGAGTTTGAGTGAGCGTAGATGTCTTTGACCATAGTTGAGATTTTCTTTTGGGTCTGTATCTAACGCTTAATTATGTATATATATGCTGTTACTCCTTTTGTAAAAGTGTTCTTGTCTTTTCTTACTACCCCACCATCTTGTGTATGTATGCATGTATAGAAGGCACGCTTCCGCAGGTTTCAGACTGTTGCCGTTTTGCGCTAGCGTAGCTTGGCCGCGATGTGCATCTGGGGCTGTCGCTACTCGTAGGTCAGGCGTACGCAGGGTTCGTTACGATATGAGCAGGGATGTTGCGAGCTCGATTGGGGTTCGGGGCGTGACACGGATAAATCCTTTATCCAGTAGCTCTTGCATTTGTACCTTCAGCTCCTTCAACTCAGACAACGCCATCCTATACGGTGCTTTTGAGATTGGTTCGGTCCCAGGTGCCAACTCAATCACAAATTCTACCTCACGCTCTGGTGGCAAGCCAGGCAACTCCTGAGGAAATACATCGGGGTATTCACCCACTATTGGCACCTCCTCTAGCTTCACTTCTTGAGCCGAAAAATCTATTACTGATGCCAAAAATCCTAGGCAACCTTGATCCATCAACTTGGTTGCTTCTAGTGCCGAAATCCAAGGAATTGAGGTCCCACCTCGGTTCCTTTAAACTCATACTCAAGCCCATCTACTGGGTTCAGCCTTATTATACTTCTACTGCAGTCGATAACTGCTTCATGTCTAACCAACCAATCTATGCCGACGATTACGTCGAAATCAATACATGGGCAGGACAGCTAAGTCAATCTTCTCAATTCTATCTCCCAAAGCTATCTCACACCCCTTACACCCTAACATAACAATGACTCTATCGTTCAACGGGGGGCCACATGCAACATAACGTCCAACGGTCTAGTTTCTATTCCAACCAACGCAGCAAAACGTGCAGATATGAACGAATGGAATGCACCAGGATCAAACAAGGCATAGGCGGTATGACCACAGAGAGAAACGGTACCTGTGATCACCCCTGGCGCATTCTCAGCATCCTTGCGCGCCACAGCATAGACTCGTCACCTGAGCAGGTGGACGGTTCAGAGTTCCTTGTGGGCGCGCCACAGCCTGCTGCTGCTGCGGTTGGAACTGCGGTCTTGGACCATTCTTCGGGCAGTTCCTCCAGAGGTGTCCCAATTGTCCACACCCAAAGCATCTGTGACAGTCTGAAAATTCGACCCAATTGTCAGAATCTCTAAATGAATGGGAAACACTTCATTAATACACTCTAGTCGACGCTCACTCAGGATTAGCTACCCTGAGCTGACCAACCGAAGGGGAAAGGCTATCTGGGAATTTTTCCCAATCAGCCGCCCGTTGGTCCGAGACCGAGACAGGGGGTCGGTATTTAATGAAATTGACCACAAAATGAAATCCGACATTGGACAATCGAATTAGTAAGGTGAACACAATGAAGAAATGAAGTCAGTTCCAGAAATGTCGACTGAAGGTCAGACAGCCGGTGCACGTCGAGAAGCAAGACGTGAATGGAAAATTACCGAAATGCCCCCGGTAAATGCTCAGACCTTAGAATGAGATTAATTAGGATTTTTGAGAATAGAATCGAGGACCGACACCAAATCCAGTCCAAAATCCGTTCGCGCTTGGGACTAGATCGGTGCATTTGGCACGCAAATCGAGGCGGGTCAAATCAGTTGTCACATCAATCGGATGTCACATCAATCTTGGCACACAATTTCCAAGGCATGACAATCCATCAATCCATCCATCAACTTGTCAAGTACAAAGTCTAATCCTAAACACATTACCCCTCTAACCACCCCACTACTTGATTTTTCATTTTTTTGAAAAATTGGATTATAATGTATCTACTCTCTCTCTCCTCCCTCATTCTCATTTTGGGCCACCCCTCACTCCTCTCTCTCTCTCCCTCCCGATCACTCTCTCTCTCGGCCCCTCCCTCTCGTTCGCTCGCCGCCCGCCGCGAAGCCGCCGCCACCGTCCAAGCCGTCGCCTCCGTCCGGCCACCACCGACCACCACCACCTTGTCTTGGTAAGTCTTCCAGCCCTTCTTACCCTCATTTCGCGACTTGAGACCCCGAGAAGACCGCCGGCCAGACCCTAAACGCTTCTTCTCTCTCTCGGCTTGTCCGTCCGCCGCCGCCCCGTCGCCCGACGTCCCCTCACCGTCCGGCCCCCACGGCTGGTCCCCCATGCTCCCTTACTCCTCTAATGTGCCTCACTCCTTATTTTGGCCATGGACAGCCCCTCGAACAGCCGGAACCCGCCGCCAAGCCGCCGTCCCTCTCCGCTCGGCCGTGGACCCATTCGGCCGCTGTTCGTCCGCCCCGTCGTCGTCACCGATCCCGACCCCTCTAGGTAAGCTTTACTCACTAATCTTGACCTAGGCTAGTTGTATGCATATGTGGTTGGTTGGTTTAGTTTCTAATCTAGGGGATTAGTGGATAATGTGGCAAAATTTGTTGCTAATCGGGTTTAGACCATTCGGGTTTGGCATTGGGCCGTGTGTTGGGCCGCGTGAGGAGAGAATTTGGGCCTCGGGATGATTTGTTTGGGCCGAAATTGTGGTGAAATGGGAGTGTTCTATAATGGGCCTAAGTGAACTAATGGGCTTGGGGTTCTATTTGCTACTAATTTGGGCCTAAAACAAGTCTAATGGACCCAATTTGGTTAATGGGCCTTGTATGGACGAAAATGAGTATTAATTGGGCCCAATTTGTAATTAAATTATTAAATCATAAGGCCCAATGATGCATATGGGCTTAGGACATCATTTTGGGCCTAAAATGGACGATTTGGCCAATTTGACCAACTTGTGAAATTGGGCTTGAGCCCTACCCGAATTTAACATTATAATGGGCCTTAATTACATAATGGACTTAAGATTTAATTAATGGGCCCAAGATTGGTCAATGGGCCTTAGTTACTAATTGGGCTTTGTGACATCCTGGATTTTCGACCCATTTTCGGAATTCATAAATTGAATGGATATACTTCATTTAATACGCTCTAGTTAAGCCTCACTCGAGTCTGATCAACTTGTGACGACCAACCGAAGGGAATGGCTACCTAGGAAATTTCCTAAACAGCCGCCCGTGGTCTGAGGAATTCGACAGAGTCGTAATTTAAGGATTCGGCCACGAAATGAATTCCGATCTTGGACAATCGAATTTCTAAGATGGTCACAATGTAGAAATGGATACAGTTTTAGAAAATCGCCCGAAGGGCAGACAGCCGGTGCACGTCGAGAAGCAAGACGTGAATGGAAAATTACCGAAATGCCCCGGTAAATGCTCAGTCCTTAGAATTAGATAAATTAGGATTTTTGAGAATATAAGATCGCTAATATATTGGACAGCATTTTAATTTATCCCATCAATTATGAATATAGAAAATAAAAATTATATAAAAATAAAATTATTAATTCTATTTCGATCTACCGTATTTATTCTCAAAAATCCTAATTTATCTAATTCTAAGACTGAGCATTACCGGGGGCATTTCGGTAATTTTCCATTCACGTCTTGCTTCTCGACGTGCACCGGCTGTCTGCCCTTTCGGGCGATTTTCTGAAACACTGTATCCATTTCTACATTGTGACCATCTTAGAAATTCGATTGTCCAAGATCGGAATTCATTTCGTGGCCGAATCCATTAAATTACGACTCTGTTCGAATTCCTCAGACCAACGGGCGGCTGTTTAGGAAAATTTCATAGGTAGCCATTCCCCTTCGGTTGGTCGTCACAAGTTGATCAGACTCGAGTGAGGCTTAACTAGAGCGTATTAATGAAGTATATCCATTCAATTTATGAATTCCGAAAATGGGTCGAAAATCCAGGATGTCACAAAGGCCCAATTAGTAACTAAGGCCCATTGACCAATCTTGGGCCATTAATTAAATCTTAAGTCCATTATGTAATTAAGGCCAATTATAAATGTTAAATTCGGGTAGGGCTCAAGCCCAATTTCACAAGTTGGTCAAATTGGCCCAAATTCGTCCATTTTAGGCCCAAAATGATGTCCTAAGCCCATATGCATCATTGGGCCTTATGATTTAATAATTTAATTACAAATTGGGCCAATTAATACTCATTTCGTCCATACAAGGCCCATTAACCAAATTGGGTCCAATTAGACTTGTTTAGCCCAATAGTAGCAAATTAGAACCCCAAGCCCATTAGTTCACTTAGGCCCATTATAGAACACTCCCATTTCACCAATTTCGGCCCAAACAAATCATCCCGAGGCCCAAATTCTCTCCTCACGCGGCCCACACACACGGCCCAATGCCAAACCCGAATGGTCTAAAACCCGATAGCAACAAATTTTGCCACATTATCCACTAATCCCTAGATTAGAAACTAAACCAACCAACCACATATGCATACAACTAGCCTAGGTCAAGATTAGTGAGTAAAGCTTACCTAGAGGGGTCGGGATCGGTGACGACGACGGGGCGGACGAACAGCGGCCGAATGGGTCCACGGCCGAGCGGCGGAGAGGGACGGCGGCTTGGCGGCGGTTCCGGGCTGTTCGAGGGGCTGTCCATGGCCAAAATAAGGAGTGAGGCACATTAGAGGAGTAAGGGAGCATGGGGGACCAGCCGTGGGGGCCGGACGGTGAGGGACGTCGGCGACGGGGGCGGGGCGGCGGACGGACAAGCCGGAGAGAGAGAGAAGCGTTTAGGGTCTGGCCGGCGGTCTTCTCGGGGTCTCAAGTCGCGAAATGAGGGTAAGAAGGGCTGGAAGACTTACCAAGACAAGGTGGTGGTCGTGTGTGGTGGCCGGACGGAGGCGACGGCTTGGACGGTGGCGGCGGCTTCGCGGCGGGCGGCGAGCGAACGAGAGGGAGGGGCCGAGAGAGAGAGTGATCGGGAGAGAGAGAGAGGGAGTGAGGGGGGTGGCCCAAAATGAGAATGAGGGAGGAGAGAGAGAGTAGATACATTATAATCCAATTTTTCAAAAAAATGAAAAATCAAGTAGTGGGGTGGTTAGAGGGGTAATAGTTGTTTAGGATTAGACTTTGTACTTGACAAGTTGATGGATGGATTGATGGATTGTCATGCCTTGGAAATTGTGCAAGATTGATGTGACATCCGATTGATGTGACAACTGATTTGACCCGCCTCGATTTGCGTGCCAAATGCACCGATCTAGTCCCAAGCACCCGCGAAACGGATTTTTGGACTGGATTTGGTGTCGGTCCCTCGATTCTATTCTCAAAAATCCTAATTAATCTCATTCTAAGGTCTGAGCATTTACGGGGGCATTTCGGTAATTTTCCATTCACGTCTTGCTTCTCGACGTGCACCGGCTGTCTGACCTTCAGTCGACATTTCTGGAAATGACTTCATTTCTTCATTGTGTTCACCTTACTAATTCGATTGTCCAATGTCGGATTTCATTTGTGGTCAATTTCATTAAATACCGACCTGTCTCGGTCTCGGACCAACGGGCGGCTGATTGGGAAAAAATTCCCAGATAGCCTTTCCCCTTCGGTTGGTAGCTCAGGGTAGCTAATCCTGAGTGAGCGTCGACTAGAGTGTATTAATGAAGTGTTTCCATTCATTTAGAGATTCTGACAATTGGGTCGAATTTTCAGACTGTCACAGATGCTTTGGGTGTGGACAATTGGGACACCTCTGGAGGAACTGCCCGAAGAATGGTCCAAGACCGCAGTTCCAACCGCAGCAGCAGCAGGGCTGTGGCCGCCCCACAAGGAACTCTGAACCGTCCACCTGCTCAGGGGACGAGTCTATGCTGTGGCGCACAAGGATGCTGAGAATGCGCCAGGGGTGATCACAGGTACCGTTTCTCTCTGTGGTCATACCGCCTATGCCTTGTTTGATCCTGGTGCATTCCATTCGTTCATATCTGCACGTTTTGCTGCGTTGGTTGGAATAGAAACTAGACCGTTGGACGTTATGTTGCATGTGGCCACCCGTTGAACGATAGAGTCATTGTTATGTTAGGGTGTAAGGGGTGTGAGATAGCTTTGGGAGATAGAATTGAGAAGATTGACTTAGCTGTCCTGCCCATGTATGATTTCGACGTAATCGTCGGCATAGATTGGTTGGTTAGACATGAAGCAGTTATCGACTGCAGTAGAAGTATAATAAGGCTGAACCCAGTAGATGGGCTTGAGTATGAGTTTAAAGGAAACGAGGTGGGACCTCAATTCCTTGGATTTCGGCACTAGAAGCAACCAAGTTGATGGATCAAGGTTGCCTAGGATTTTTGGCATCAGTAATAGATTTTCGGCTCAAGAAGTGAAGCTAGAGGATTGGTGCCAATAGTGGGTGAATACCCCGATGTATTTCCTCAGGAGTTGCCTGGCTTGCCACCAGAGCGTGAGGTAGAATTTGTGATTGAGTTGGCACCTGGGACGAACCAATCTCAAAAGCACCGTATAGGATGGCGTTGTTCTGAGTTGAAGGAGCTGAAGGTACAAATGCAAGAGCTACTGGATAAAGGATTTATCCGTGTCACGCCCCGAACCCCAATCGAGCTCGCAACATCCCTGCTCATATCGTAACGAACCCTGCGTACGCTGACCTACGAGTAGCGACAGCCCCAGATGCACATCGCGGCCAAGCTACGCTAGCGCAAAAACGGCAACAGTCTGAAACCTGCGGAAGCGTGCCTTCTATACCTGCATACATACACAAGATGGTGGGGGTAGTAAGAAAAGACAAGAACACTTTTACAAAAGGACTGGTAACAGCATATATATACATAATTAAGCGTTAGATACAGACCCAAAAGAAAATCTCAACTATGGTCAAGACATCTACGCTCACTTCAAACTCCAAAAGATCCTAGACCAGCAGCAGTGGAACTCAGTCCTCCTCAGGCTCCTCCTCGGGATCCTCCTCTGGGTCCTCCTCGGGGTCCTCATCTGGATCCTCCTCGTCAGTGTCCATGGCGTCACCCTCATCATGGCCATCAATCTCAGAGCGTCCTGGGGACGGCAAACTCCTGCAGTGGGTCGGGGTCGATCACCTCGCCACCATACTCGGCCGGCTGCAGCAAGATCGGGTCGTC
The DNA here is from genome assembly GCA_019149425.1 of Psidium friedrichsthalianum. Lineage (NCBI taxonomy): Eukaryota > Viridiplantae > Streptophyta > Magnoliopsida > Myrtales > Myrtaceae > Psidium > Psidium friedrichsthalianum. Next base: position 5,040 of record JAGVVM010000526.1, on the reverse strand, counting down.
TTCCATAGGGATAGGGGAGTCTCTCTAAGGTCCCTCGAAACCATACAGGCCCTCCCGTATACAAGGCCTCGAATCTATGGGGTACAAGGTAGGGTCCACCCTGATCTACTAGTACAGTCGTCACATGCCTATGCCCAAACGTGGCGTGCATATCAAAATGGAGGGTGATCTGGGTATCCATCTGCACTGGCAGTCCAAAAAGCATCGGTGGTGCAGCCATTAAGGGTGACCTGGATCTGTAAAATGAAGGGCAACCACCGCCCGTGAGTCGAAACTCAATAAGCTCACCTCTAATCCTAACGTTAGGATAGCGTATACTAGTGGGTCGGTCCTATCCAGTGGACTAGGTTCGCGGTCCAGGGTTTAGACACTCTCGGTCCCCTCGGTACCAGACCCCAACAAGGATGAGCAAACATGCAATTCATAGCAATACAGATCATATCATACAGACGGGCACAAGAGACAATCAAACATGATGCCATATGCAAACTGATGCAAGCCTCAGCCGGCCATATCGGATCCCAATGGATCATGCCCGTCTATCACTCCAATTCCTATCAGGGCTCATCCAACAGTGCCACTCGGCAAAATATCACAACTGCGTATCTGACGCCTTACGTTGGTCACCCGTTATCTCTCCATTTCCCCGCGTAAAGACGTCTCAGGGCTCATCCAACATGTCACATCTCTGGTGACTCATGCCATGCTCTCAATGTATGGCGGGCCCACACGATTGCAACCAGCAAATCAGACACAGAGCATGCATGCAACGTATGTAAGCACAAGTACGGAGCACATCAAGAAGTCATCAAAGTAATCACGTGCTCGTCAAGCCAAACCATGAGAGAATCAAATGCCCCACACACAGTTTCTCAGCCAGACAAGCTCAATAGAACATCTCATACTATCTCTCTGGTTAAACCCATAATCCCATCTTAGTGGTCTAGGTAACTCGGCCTAAGTCCAACCACCCATGTTAATTCCCTGGGAGTCGGTAACCCATGATTAATGATTTAGTATCTTAATAACCCCTCAAGTGTAATTAATTCAGGCTTGGCTTGGGTTAAGGCCCCATTAGAAGGTTTGAGTTCAATTGGGCCTAAAGCCCGGTCTAGGGTCCAAGGCCCACACAAAATAGTTAGGTCCACTGGGGTAAGTCGGCCCCATCATAACGTTCTAAGCCCATTAATTAAGTTGGGCCCCAATGGAATTCAAGGTTAAGTGAAGGGGGTTAGGCCCATTAGACAAGTTGGGCTTATTAAATAAGTTGGGTCCAATTAGTATCTAAGGCCCATTAACCAAATATAGGCCCATGAATAAATTTTAAAAATCAATTATATGATTCAGGCCCATTATTATTAAATTTTCGTGTAGGGCCCAAGCCCATTTTCAAAAGTTGGTCAATTAGGCCCAATTAGTCTATTTTAGGCCCAATTAGTCATCCTAGGCCCATGCACACTATTGGGCCTTATCTTTTAATAATCCAATTTACAATTTAGGCCCATTATCCAATTTTGGGTTCGAGAGTTCCAAATTGGCCCAATTAGTGTAAAATTAGAACCCCAAGCCCATTAGTTTGCTTAGGCCCACAACACCTCACGCCTAGCCCATCAATTTCGGCCCACTTGAGACGATTTTCAGCCAATTCCATCAACCACAGCCCACACCTTAGGCCATCCACAAATTCATAACTAACTTAAGGCACAATTAAGCCTAATGGCATATATTATGTCATAACCACTTGATTAGCCACTAACCACAACCATCCACATATATACATACTAGCCTAAACTAGGATTAGAGGATGGAGCTTACCTAGAGGGGCTGGTCACGGCGGCTGGACGGCGGAGGAGGCGACGGCGACGGCAACGGCGGCGGCAACGAGGATGAGGGCTGGTGGAGGCGGACGGTGGCCGTTGGTGGCGATACGACGGCGACGAAGACGGCGGGTTGTGCGGCGGCACGAGCTAGGCGTCGTGGAGGCGGAACGGTGGCTGATTGGTGGCGGTCTCACGGCCGGACGGGCGGCTTCACGGCGGCGACGGGCGAGAGGGAGCAATCGAGAGAAAGAGAGTGTTCGGGTGAGGGGGAGAGAGAGTGGCCGAGAGAAATGAGGAGGAGAGAGAGACAGCAAGATTATAATCTACTAAAATTCAAAAATAGATTATAATGGGTTTGGTGAAATAGTGACTTGGATGAGACTTGTACTTGATTGATTGACATTCTTGGAAATTGTGCCATGATTGATGTGATTGACACTTGATTGATTGATGTGACATCTGATTTGACTTGCCTCAATTTGCGTGCCAAATGCACCGATCGGGTCCCGAGCGCGAACGGATTTTGAACTGGATTGGGGTCGGTCTATCGAATCTACTCTCAAAAATCCTAATTGGTCTCATTCTAAGGACTGAGCATTTACCGGGGGCATTTCGGTAATTTTCTATTCACGTCTCGCTTCTCGACGTGCACCGGCTGTCTGACCTTCAGTCGACATTTCTGAAACCGACTTCACTTCTTCATCGTGTTTATCTTACTAATTCGATATATCCAATGTCGGATTCCATTTCATGGTCAATTTCATTAAATACCGACTCTGCCTCAGTCTCAGACCACAACAGGCGGCTGATTGGGTAAAATTCCCAGATAGCCTTTCCCTTCGGTTGGTCATCCCAGGGTAGCTAATCCTGAGTGAGCGTCGACTAGAGTGTATTAACGAAGCATTTCCATTCATTTAGAAATTCGATAAATGGGTCGAATTTTCAAACTGTCACAATCTGCCCCAGTGCTTCACCGTGGGGAGCTCCGGTGCTGTTTGTGAAGAAGAAAGATGGCACGTTAAGGCTGTGTATAGACTACAGACAACTGAACCAAGTGACGATCAAGAACAAGTATCCTTTGCCAAGGATTGATGATCTTTTTGATCAGCTGGAAGGAGCATGTGTATCTCTAAGATAGACCTAAGGACAGGCTATCACCAGCTAAGGATCAAGAAGGAGGATATCCCGAATGACTGCCTTTAGGACAAGATATGGCATTACGAGTTCACCGTCATGCATTTGGATTGACAAATGCCCCAGCTGCATTCATGGATATGATGAACAGGGTGTTCAAGGAGTTTCTGGATCAGTTCGTAATAGTCTTCATCGATGATATTTTGGTGTACTCGAAGAGTTCTGAGGACCTTATGAGCAGCATTTGAGGACCGTTCTGCAGACCTTAAGGGAGCACTCACTATATGCGAAGTTTAGTAAGTGTGAGTTCTGGCTGAGTAGAGTGGCATCCTTGGACACGTCGTATCTGGAGAAGGAATATCGGTAGATCAGCGAAGATCGAGGCAGTAGAGAAGTGGCCGAGGCCTACGACCGTAACTGAAGTAAGAAGCTTTCTTGGATTAGCTGAGTATTACAGACGCTTCGTGGAAAGGTTCTCCGCGATAGCCGCTCCAATGACAAGATTATTGAAGAAGGAATCAAAGTTTGAATGGAATGCAAAGTGTGAAGAGAGTTTTCAAGAGTGAAGGACCGTTTTGACCTCCGCACCAGTGTTGACCATCCCGTCCGGACCTGGAGGATTTGAGATCTACAGTGATGCGTCACTGAGAGGTCTAGGATGTGTCTTGATGCAGCATGGACGAGTAGTGGCTTATGCATCTCGACAGCTGAGGCCACATGAGATGAAATTATCCAACGCACGACCTGGAGTTGGCTGCCATAATTTTCGCATTGAAGATTTGGAGACACTATCTGGTGGGAGAGAAATTTCAGATATATACGGATCACCAGAGCCTCAAGTACCTGTTCTCGCAGAAGGAGCTTAACATGAGGCAGCGTCGTTGGATGGACTGTTAAAAGACTATGACTGTGATATCCTGTACCATCCAGGAAAGGCGAACAAGGTGGCGGATGCTCTGAGCCGAAAGTCGAGCATCGCGCACATGATGGTAAGGGAATGGACACTGCTAGAAGAAATCAGAGACTCTGAGTTCAAGGTTGAGGTAGGAAACCTTTCAAGCCTGATGGCTACTCTACAGATTGAACCAGAGATTCGGCTGAAGATCAAGGAAATTACAGTCTACGGACCCTGATATTCAGAAGATCGTGATGATGAATGCCGAAGAGAGGAAAGATGACTTCAAGGTGACTGAAGACGGGATAGTAAAGTTTAGATAGGGGTATTTCTTCTTCATCTCGTCTTCACTTTCCCAGGTAGCTCCTTCGGTTCCATGGTGCTCCCAGATGACCTTGACCAGTGGAATTGTTTTTGTTCCTGAGTACTTGTTCCTTGCGATCTTCGATCCTTACTGGCCCTTTCCACATAAGAGACCGCGTCATCCATCTCAATGACTTCATGATCGAGTATATGGCCAGAATTGGCTCATACTTCCTATACATCGATACATGAAACACGTTGTGAATCTGCGATAAGTTCGGTGGCAGTGCTAGACGATAAGTCCAGTGTCCCGATCTTCTCCAGAATCTCGAATGGTCCAACGAATCTTGGACTTAGTTTTCCCTTCTTGCCAACCGAGATAATCCTCGCATCGGCGACACCTTCAGAAAGACGTGATCTCCCACTCGAAACTCCCAAAGGCTTACGTCTCTTATCTGCATAGCTCTTTTTGCCTACTCTGGGCGGTCCTCAGCCTGTCCTTGATCACCTTGACTGCTTCTACCGACTGTTGCACCAACTCTGGGCCTGTTATACTCTTCTCACCAACTTCGTCCCAACAGATTGGCGTCCTGCAGGCCCTTCCATACAATGCTTCAAACGGTGCCATCCTGATACTCTGCTGGTAGCTGTGTCGTAGGCAAATTCCACTAAGTGTAGTTGCTCCTCCAAGCCTCCTTTGAAATCAATCACACACGCTCTCAGCTGTGTCCTGCAGAGTCTGTATCGTCCTTTCCGACTGACCATGTCCGTCTGAGGGTGGTAGGCTGTACTGAACCTCAACTCTGTTCCCAATGCCCCCTGCAGACTCTTCCAAAATGTAGCTGTGAAAGCGAGGTCTCGGATCTGATACAACGCTTACTGGCACCT
>JAGVVM010000525.1:0-29244 GCA_019149425.1 Psidium friedrichsthalianum | reverse complement strand
TTCGTCTGGCTGGGTTGTCTTTGAACCAGATTGATTTGGATTGAGAAGACAGAGACCTGACGAGTGTCGTGTAGAGAGTGGGATAAAAAAAAAAAATGAAGAAAGGGAATTTCTCGGTGGAGGAGAAATGCTGGTGATGGGTAAGTGAGATTGTGGGTGGGAAGAGATCAAAACCCAAAAGAAAAGTCATGAGAGGGAAATTAGACTGGGAAACAGAGAAAAAAGAAAAAAAAAAATTGGAGGAAGAGCTGAGGACTCGAGCTTTGCAGAGGTGAGTTATGGAGGAAGGAAAACTGAAAACCGAACCGAACTGAACTAAGCTGAATTAGTTTTCGGTTCAGTTCACATTCAGTTCAGGTCAAGATTCGGTCCAGTTCATGTGTTTACCCTAATGGTTCGGTTCGATTTTAAGAAAACCGAACCGAAGTAAACCATTGACACCCCTGCTAAACAAGAAGAGACCAATTCATAATCTCTTGCTACATTCTCGAGTAGTCTCAAGTAAACTTCCAAGAGCTGAACTTGAAGATCATCTCACACACGAGCTGATTACGTCACGTTATATTACAGAATGCGGATCAGACAACCCTTCTTCTGTGCCTCGGTCGTCTCCGCTTTCCTCGGCAATACTTGTCGACGAACCAATGTTGGATTCCTGTGGTGTAGTTGAGCCCCACAACCGCGCCTACGACCGACCCGCTTGCGAAGCCCATCAGCACGATTTTCCAATCCAGTTCTTCGATCCACGATGTCCTTGAGTCCTCTTTGACAAGCACATCATCGTCGGATGGCGGAGGTGGCGGCGCTTCGAGATTGCCGCATTTCTTTGTCAGAGGAGGTCCGCAGAGGCCCAAGTTCCCCCCCATAGGAGCTGTTCTCGAATGTGTTGAACTGCTTCTCTCGAGGTATAGGCCCGGAAAGACGGTTGCGGGACGCGTTGAAGAAGGAGAGGGAAGTGAGTTGGGTTAGCTCCGGAGGGATCTTCCCGGTGAGCTCGTTCCTTGACAGGTCGAGAGCTTCCAATTTGGTCAAATCTCCCAGGGACGAAGGATGGAGCCGGTGATGGCGTTGTTGGAGAGATTGAGCAAATGGAGTTCCTTCAAGCTTCCGATGGAACTTGGGATTTCTCCGACGAAGCCGTTGCTCGAAAGGTCGATCACAGTCAGGTACTCCAAGATCTTGTTATACTCCATCTCGATTCCTTTGTTGAGTATCATGAACGAGTAATCGTAATCTCCGTACGAACTCGTGAACCAGGCGTACTGCACCATCCGGTCTTTGTAATAGACCACCTCTTCTGTTTCTTCGAATTTCATGGCATTCCAGGAGTCGAAGTACTTCGACGGCAGGCCACCAGAGAAGTTGTTCATGGACAGGTCAATGATGTGAAGCTTAGGAAAGTGATGATGATTGCTCTGCGGCTCCGTTATAGCACCACGAAATCTATTGGAATGCAAAATGAGTACCTTCAGATTAGGAAGAGAGCCTAACCCTGAAGGAAATGTACCCACAATCCGATTGTTACCCAAATTGAGAAACTCTAGCTCGACGCATTTGCCGAGTCCCCTAGGCAACGGCCCTTGCAATTGGTTGTCGCTCAGATCGATCATTTTCAACTCGCATGCCCCCTTCTGCAGCGGAGGGATTCTTCCGTTAAACCCGTTGCCATGCAAGCTCAACGTCAAAAGGGTGTCGCTCAAATTGCTCAGACAAGAAGGGAGGACTCCCGAGAGCTCGTTCTTGGCCAAGTCGAGTATTTGAATCGAGCTCAGCTGGCACATCATCGGGGGTATCTCTCCCGTCAGTTTGTTATTCGAGGCGAGATAGAACAAGATGTCTCTTGGTGGAATGGGAAGCGGTCCTTCCATTCCATTGTATCGGAGGTCCAAAGTCTGGAGATTGGCCCATTTGAATTCGACCGGGTACGATGGAAATCCCGTCAGGGAGTTCTTGGAAGATTCAGGTGTGCCAAGTTCTCCGTACTTACATTTAGCAACCACTGAGGTACTTGCCCAGAAATTCCGTTGTATGACAGGTCGATCCATTCCAACGTATCGAGCTTTGTCAGGAACTTGGGGAACTCCCTCAAGCTGCAAGAAGCCAAACCGAGAACAACTATCGTCGAAAGGCTAACATTCAGGTCCTGGGTGACCAGAGAGAAATTGTTGAATGACAAGTACAGTGCCTGGAGGCTTTGATGCTTCATCAGCATGTCGAATTGCGCGGTGCCGTTCAAGTTGTTCGAAACCACGGTGAGCTTATTCAGATTCTTGAGCTCAGAGATTGTCCTCGGCAACGGGCCCTCCAGTCTGTTATAGGGATAGATCAATCTTAAGTACACCGGTGAGGCCTGAGATCTGGGACGGGATTTGCCCGGTCAATCGATTGTAGCTAAGATCGAAAGAGTGACCTCCGCAAGACTCATCAAAGAGGATGGGATCTCCGGAGAGCTGATTGGAGCTAAGATCGAGATAGGTAAGTCCGACGAGCTTCCCGAGAGAAGGTGGGATTTTGCCCGTCAACTGGTTCCCGCTCAAGTCCAACGTATAAAGCTGAGCCAACTCGCCCACCGAAGATGGAATGACCCCTGATAACCCACAGCTTGCGATTTCCAACGCAATTAGAGAACTCAGGTTGCCAAGGGAACCTGGAAGCTGACCGGAACACCTAGTCCAGGAAAGCGACAACGACTTTAGTGGGCTACTCCGATGAAACTCCGGCATACGAACGGAGAGATTCTTGTTGAGGCTCAATCGAGAGTTTCAAGCCTCGGCAGCTCGAAGGTGGCCATAGGGAGCTCGCCTCGCAAACTGCAGTTCGCAAGCACTAGGGAGGTCAGATTGGACAAATCCGCAAGCGCTTCAGGAAGCGGACCCGACGTGACCACTTGAGAGAGGTTGAGTCCCTCCATTTTGGTTAGACTCCGGACTAGGTTCTCTATACCAGGAGTCTTGAGCTCCAGTGCATTATAAGAAAGATCAAGGAAGGACAAGTTGGTCAAGTTCAGGACTTCCCGTGGGATCTGTCCACGAAACGAAGAATCGAAGAGGACTAAGCTCTTTAGCTCCCGCAGATTGCCAATCGCGGACGGTATTCGGGACAATTTGAAGTCGTTGGCCGCGAGGTTGAGCCTCTGCAATCTTACAAGACGGAAGAGGCTGGCATCGGAGCCGATCGGGCCATGGAGGCAGCTATTCTCAAGGTCGAGGCCAACCACGCGACCCGTCTCCTCATCGCACTCGACGCCATCCCAAGCACAGCAGTCCCCAGCCTCTCCCTCCGCCGCCCGCCACGATTCCAGCTTCAAGGCATGAGCTCGTCGTTGGACGCGCACAAGCTCTTGCGGAAGAAGGCCCTCTTGAACTCCAGCAAGGCGGACCCTCGTCTTCGCGGCATTTGGGCTTCCCCAAGGTCACCCTGGTGTCGGTGTGGGCGGAGGAAACGGTGTGGGCTAGGATCAGCGAAACCACCACGAGAAGTGATGTTCCCAGCTTCATGATATGATTGTTCTGTTCCCTCTCTTGGCTCTCGGGTTTTTGCTGGCAAGTTGATGCTGAAGATAGAATGATGATCACTTGGGGGACTCCCTAGTGCGTCTTTGAGTGTTAGCCAATACGATGACTGGTGGATGCAATTAGCTGCCTTCTCTCTTTAGCACCAAGTCTTCCAACAGTCTGGTCTAAATGATTCCGAGTTAACTCGCAAGCACTTCTTGACCGCTTGAAGTGGACTTGGACTTTCGACCCAAAAAAGGTGTTGACTTGGACTTCCCATGTGGGATATCGAATCATGCATAGCTTAGAAAATCGAGAATGTTGTCCAAAGAAATCCTAAACTTAGCCTTTGGTTAGTTGAATCTTAAATCTTTTAATTGTGCTAATTGAGTTTAAACATCTTTATATTTTGTCAATTGAGTTTATCCGAACAATTTTGACCGAAAATCGCCAATATGGACGCTGATCGTCCTATTTGGCACGGACGACTCTCCCCCGGACTTTTTGGACAATCTCCTAAACTTTGGTTTCGCAAATTCATCCGCACTCCTATCGCCATCCATCACTCTCGACCATCCGAATGGAGAATGTCACAGTTACATACCAAGTACCACACGAGTTTAGCTCGTAAATTTACCTGATCCATTTCGAGTTCAAGTCGAGCTTGAGGAACGCAAGTCTCGAGTACTTAATGGAGCAAACTCGAGGTTTTGAAAATATCAAACTCCAGATAGTTTGCCGGCCTGATCGAATAATCTCGTCTCTATACTTGCTATCAATATGCATTGCAGATATCAATACAACGGCATGTATTTTCAGAATTTGAGCTCCAACTCGAGTTCAGTTCGAATTTTGAATAAATTAATTTGTCAATCAATTGAGCCGAGTACGGGTCTTGTTGAAAACGTATCTGAGCGGAGCTCGAGCTTTCGAAGTCAAGATCAATCAAGTACGAATGGAGTATCGAGCCTTGGGTATGTTCTAGTTGAGTCAAGCTCGAGTAGTGAATTGACTAACCTTTTGATACTCACAGCGCCTATCAAGACTCAAGAGGAAGACTATTGCAAGTATGGGACAAGGAGTCAAGAACAATCCAGTCTCAATTACTCTTCAGACTTTTTCTTGCCCCACAAAAGATTCTCAACTCTCGCCCCCAGTCTTAAGTTTAATCAACACGTCCAATAATTGCCACTAGTTTATTCAAAATTACCGACATTAGCGCCTATCCAAAAATCACCATTGGTTTATTTAAAATTATCAACATTAAGGTCAATTAATGTTTATATTAGATGTTTTATATCAGGATTTGCATCTTCATTAATAGCACCCTCGTGATTTGGTGAACTGAAAAAATTAATGATGACTTTTGGACACGTGGGCAGATACGGGATTAGAGTGAAAATTGGGAAAAATTATAAAAAAAAAAAAGTCATAATTCTATTACACTTTTGTCAATTCAGTCTTAAACCTTTTAATTGTGCTAGTTGAGTCCTAAATCTTTTCATATTTTACAAATTGAATCTATTCGACCAACTTCGATCGGAAATCATTGTCGTGGACATCAACCATCCTACATGGCATAGCGACCCTGAAGTGGATATATTTTAAATATTTTTTGAATTTTTTAATTAAGTCGTTATTATTTTTCTTTCTTTTTTTTTTTTTTCTTCTCTTTTCCTTCATTTTTGTGGCGATTCCTAGATATGGATGAGGGCTGCGACTTCTTTCCGGTCATTGATAAAAATGAACAAAGAAGGAAATCAGAAAAAATAAAATAAAATAAAAGAATTCAATAATAAAATATAATTAAAAACTCTTCACATCAACTTCAATTGTGTCATGTATGATATATTGAGTGTGGTTATATTCTCCTGCGACAAGAAAGCACGTAGGTCTCGCTCTACGCTGAGCATAGAGCGTAGAGTGAATATATTGAGGTGTGGTTTATACTCTTTGCAACAGGAAAGTATGTGGATCCCGCTCTATGCTGAACAGGCAGGGGTCTTAAGGGGGCAGCACCCCCTGGACACCAGAGAATTTTTACGATTTAAGCCATAATTTTTTATTATTAGTTTGAGCTTGGATTCATGAATAACTATTATTATAGATACTTTTTTTTTTGTAATTGAGTATGTAATGAGAGGTGTGAGGTGCTAATTATAGTGGAATCCTTTGCTGGACGTAGCTCTAGTTTAATAATGAACTATGATAAAATCTCGTGTCTCGATTTTTCTTTTTCATTTTACGTTTCACTTCGATTTGATTGTGCGTCAAAACCTAGCAGAATGATTGGTGTCCATATCAGCTATTTCTCACTGAATTTGGCTGATACACTCAATTTGCAAAACGTGATGGTTTCCGCTCTGTGCCAGGTTGTGTTAGAGAAGTATTGCCGGTCGATGATCAGCAGGAAGGGTATTGCGGCGGCACTTTTTTAATGCAATATTAGACCTTTTAATTGTGTTAATTGAGTCATAAATATTTTTCTATTTTGCAAATTGAGTTTATTCGACCAATTTTGACCGAAAATCACTGTTGTGAACGCCGACCATCCTACATGGCGTATCGATGCTGATGTGATAATTTTATATTTTTAAAATATTTTTAAAATTTTTTAATTAATTTGTTATTGATTTTTATTTTTTTTTTTTTTTTTTCTTCTCTTTTCTTCATTTTTGTGGCGATTGCCCAGACATAGATGAGGATCGTGACTTTTTCCGGTTGTTAAAAATAAACAAAGAAGGATATCAGAATAAAATGAAAAACAAAAGAAAAACAAAAATAATAAAAGAATTCAATAAGATATTAAAATATAATTAAAAACTCTTTATGTCAGCTCAGTTGTGTCACATATGATGTGTTGAAGTGGTTTATACTCTCCCGTGATAGGAAAGCACACGGTTCCCGCTCTATGTTGGACAGGGTCTCAAAACCATGGATATCAGAGGGCTTTACGATTTAACCTTGTAATTTTTCATTAGTGTTTTGACTTGTGCTCATAAATAGCTACTGTTATATATTTTCTTTTTCACTTGTAATTGAGTGATGTAATGAGAGGTGCGATTGCTAATTATAGTGGAATCCTTTGCTGAACATAACCCTAGTTTAAGGATGAACCAAGATAAAATCTCGTGTCTCGATTTCTCTTTCTCTCTTTACATTTCACTTCGATTTGATTGTGCGTCGAATCCTAATAAGATGATCGATGTACATGTAAGTTATTTCCCACTAAATTTGGCCGATACACTCAATTTGCAAAACGTGAAAATGTCTAAGATTCACTTGGCACAATTAAAATATTTATGACTGAATCGGCAAAAGTGCAATACGATTATGACTTTTTGATAATTTTTCTGTAAAAGTTGGGAATTTTTTATAAGACAAAAGAAAATTCGAGACAGAATTGAAACTGGACCTGAAATTGCAACTTTTTTTTTTTAGAGAATTAGACCCTTGCTTTATCGATATCGTTTGTATTTTTTACCATCCAATCTTCGGCCCTTATGATTCACATATCGAAGATCGATTAATGGTTATTTGGACTATAGATGCAACAAATGGAGGGTTTGATTAGACTGTAATCAAATCAAACGTAAGTCATGTATCATTAGGAATGTCATCTTACTCTATCTTTGAAGAACTTTCAAATGCTAGCGTAGTCGATAGAGCATTCAAGGTATTAACGCTTGGATCGATTCGACTAGCTCTGCTGGGCCCAACTTGACTAGGAAATTCAACTTATCTCTTTAATTTCGTATTAACTTAGGGGGATCTATCTGCTAAAGTCCTAGATAAGTGAGAATGACTTTGTTTTTGACTTTTTGTAAGGTCTTGTCGATCCGTGATAATATTACTTTTATTTTTTGGAATTTTCGAGAAAATAAAGTAATATATCTGATCATTACCGCAAGCAAACAAGCCCATTGTAGTGGTCTCCAGAGCAAAGCCCAAGTGCTATTCGGACCGGGGGACAAGCTTATTAAGAATTAAGCAAAACATACATCGAATGTTCATCGATGACTTTAGGTTGCACACATCACATAATATCACAGTCATTTTCCGAGTTCTCAAAAGATTATTTTGCGACGGGTAGGGGTGAGCAGCCGAACCGGTTAAACTCAGGAGTCGAAAATCGAATTGGCCGACCCAACCGGTTCGTACGGAAATTGGGTAGGATTTGCGTAAAAAATTGGGGAATCGTCTTTGACCAATTCGATTTCTGATGTCCCGAGAAACCAAGGAAATCCACCATTCCCTTAAAATACATGCCCTAGGTTGCTCACATGATATATTTCCCTAAAACAATTGTTATGTTACTTAAATGTAAGATCTATTCCTAGCGTTGATACAAGTTCAAGGTCGGTTCCTAAGAGAACTGATCTAACGTTGTGGCCATTCTAAGTATGGAATCTACCTACCCTAGAACTAATTAACCCCAGCAATAGGCATCGAGAAGGAGGAGTATAGTGGGAGAGAACAGAAGGCAGGAAATGGAAAAAAAACGAAAAGAAGAAAGTTAAATTGTTCTTCCTGCTCTGTTTGTTTCACAGAAAATGAATGATTTGAAAAATATTCTCTCAAAGATAATCGCTCGTATCACTTGAAATAAATATCCAATAAAAATGTTTTCCATTTACAGGCAACAATCTCTATCTACACTTTTTTTATGGAGGGCGAAAATAATTGTCGTTCGTTCATATTGATGAGCGATATAAGCTATCATATTTACAAAAATGTCGTCTAAATTATTTGTGCTTCGAGAAAGCTAAAACCGAGTTAGTATAATGACCTTTCCAAAAGAGGAAATCGAAAGTTGAATTTTAGTCTAATGCGAAGGGATCTCAATCTCTATAAAGATGGATGATATATATATATATATATATATATATATATATATATATATATATATATATATATAACATCCAAGTCAATATTTTTATTTTCCAGGACAAGGTTTGCCAAATATGGGAGGACCGGTCAACGGCAGATTTTCATCAACTAGGCAGCAGGAGTCCATTCAACACACGTTGGCTTGGTAAGCACCGTCGATTTGCAAAGTCTTTGATCAATTTTTTCAAAGCTCATTTTTTTTTCCTTCGGTTTTATTTGTTTATTTACTTATTTATTGTTAACAAATGAGAATCCTTATGCAATTTGTACCCTAAAGTTTTCAAAATCCTAAAAACAAAAAAAAAATGAATATATTTCTTGTCCTTTACATATTTTTCCTTGGGTCGTTAAGACGGCAAAACTCGACGCGCGGTTTTTATAAAGGTGTGTGATTACAGAAATCAATTTGTATATGAAAGATTTCGCCTGACCATGTCAATTACTCTGAAAATTTAGGCATCTAGATTGAGCTATAATTCAACATTAGAATGTTTAACCTAAAAATTTGAGTTTTTAAGATAGTCGACAACAATCCCACAGAATTTTGCACGGTATCAGAGCATGAGGTACCAAATTCAAATCTTTTCAAAACCCCTCATTTGTCTTTCTCACTATATATTTCCACTCTTACTCTTAGACCAAACTTCAGCTTATTCATGAAGGCTGTTAGAATATATAAAAGTTAGACCATGCCTCCATATAAAAAGCATAGAGATTTTATGCTAGAAAATTAATCTACTTAGATAATTAGCCATAAACTTATTGTGCGAATATCAATTTAGTCCCAATTTTTTTATTTTATCGATTCAGTCCTATACCTTTACGCGAAATTCTAATATAGCTCTTAAGATGAAGGTTCGCCGAAGTCACTGCCAACCACCCTACACTGGCGATCTGCAGCAGATATTGACCGGAAGTACTACTTTGGAGTTCAGCACAAAGTTCTCAGACTAAATCATCAAAAATCGAAAAGTTTAGGACTGGATTGGCATGTGTACCATAAGGTTAGGACTTGATAGGACAATTTACCCCTTTGAAGTCTGATTTACTAACAATGCATGTATATCCTTTGATTCTATATGATTTTCCCGTCCTCTCCTTGGCAGAACCGTCGTGAAATATCCAAAGTGCACCGACAGATGGAGACGAACTTGTTGGAAGTCAAACTTACGCAAAAAATGCATGGGCCCGAACATCGTTTGGATGCATCAACATCGACGATTGTCGACGAGTGTCGACGTATATCCATCGGAGCTCGAAGGCATCTTTCCAAAGGATTTCGAGACGTGAACGAGACAGCTTGAAATCATTGTACTCTCGAACCGACAAGGTCGACTCCTGAACCGGCATTGCGGTCAATTAGTTCATACCTGTAACACGAGTTAACTTTCATTTATTTTGCGATAAATAAACGATTTAGAAAATATTTTCTTAAAAAATGATTTCCCATATCGATTGAAGTAATTTATGTTATCGATTGAAGTCAATGAAAAATATTTTCATTATCGACAAAAAATTATGTCGAAGTATTTACGTAGACATTGAAAATATTTTCGTTCATCCATTTTTGTAAGCAATCTAACCAATCATTTTAAAAGTATATATATATATTCTTTAAATTATTTCTTTTTGACAGAAAAATGAAGACTGAATTGACAAGATATTGTCTTCATGACATTTGGGAATATTTAAAATTGCTCTCATGGTTTTTGAGGCCGTATCAAGTCGTAATTGCGATTGTATCATGATATGTAGACGATTGCGCATCGGATTTGGGTGATGACATGAGTATCAAAAAAACTCAGTTTGATGAGTATGACCCCAAAAAATTGTTCCGAGTATTGCATCTCATCGGCGAACCTTGGCTAGCCAGATCAATGTTGAATAAAAAAATCTACGGCGATACGATAAGCCAGTCAAGGTCAAGACGTTTGAGAGCTTGATTGTGATCATGAAGCGGCTTCTCCGCACGAGACTTAATTGAAAAATGATTGACTTACTTCTTCGAATGTCATTTATGTGACGGTTAATTTCAAAACTATCTCCTATATGTGGATCTTACGGAAGCACATTATATAGCTCCTTCATCTAATAGCTTAAGTTTTCGAACCGAAACATATGGGTTTTATTGACAAGCCAGATGCCCAAAGTCGATCCTCTAACATAGACTATAATAAAGAGGATTATTAAATGAAATTGTTATTGAAGTGGATTAGATGAAGGAAAAGGTCACACACTTTGAAAAAAAAGAAGAAGATCAAGAAAATTAATTCAACGTGCCCGTCAACGTCATGCCACGTCATCAATGAGCTCATTCATTCTCGGGCGCATCTGCGCTTATTCCCCCGCCTCTTCAGCCATCGCTTTACGCCGTTCGTTGAGTTTGAACCCTAAAACATTGACCGTTGACTTTCCCGACGATCACATCAACGTTTGCCTCCGGAGCATCGAGAATTAATTACACATTTTATCTAATTGTTGCAAATAATTTATAGACACATAGTTCATGTTTGTACCACGGTGGGTTTATTATAGAAAAATAATGAATACATAATTATGAAAAGTTTCAAGTAAAGTTATAGGCTTCAGGTTGGGGCAAGCGCTAGGATCATGGGCCTAGCTATGAGGGTCTCGGGCCCGGTCACCAGGGTCTTTGGAATGGGGATCGAGCTCTAGGGACCAACCTTGAAGGACTTTGGCTCGGCAACCTAGGTGCATGAGCCGGGTACCGGAGCCCGACAATTGGGGTCTCAAGCACTTGTGCTAGCAACTTGGGCACGACCGCCAGGGACCTGAGCACATGCTCCTAGTGCTTAGCTCAACCTAGGGGTAGGTCCAGTCGTATATTGGAAAGTGCCTTTCAATTTTTCAGAAAACAAAATCATTTATTTTGAATTTGAACATAAGTTTTCTACTAACCGCGAAAACATTTTTCGTCAACTTATTTTCCTAAATGAACCAAATATTGAAAAGATGAGGAAAATATATATTCCAACAATAAATGCTTTGCAAAACTCTTGAGATAAGTGATCCTAACGCCATCTATCTTTTAGCTTGAATCATTTAGTATCTTCGAATGCAAATAATTTGTTATAGTTTATCCAATCCCGATTTAATTAGTTCATTGTTTATCTTAAACTTGGTCTGTAGTAGAAATTAGAATTGACACTAGGGGTCCTACCCTGTTAGGACCGGTTCCATATTCAAATATTATATTTGACCCCGTGACGTCCATGTTATTCCTAGTTTTGACACTAATTCTTACCCAAAAAGATGAGCTCAAATTATACTTGATTTAATTTTTTTATAACACGAAAAATCGCCCAAGTTACGTAAGATTCAAACCCATAAAAACCCCTACTAACCTCATAAACCAAGTAAAGGGCGATTTGTGCTCGGAACATGGATCTTTGCTTACACCTTTTTCACTTGTATTATCATTCTTACATACGTCAACACTGAATTTCTTCGAACTAGGAAAACAATGTGCAAACCGATCTCACGCCGTTTCAGTATTTGATTTATATGTTATTTGTATACATGCGCTCTTTCTTCACTTATCGGCTCAAATTTTTGCAGCTGGGCTTTTCTAACTTGGTACCGGAGACAAGTCCTCTCATGTGAGTGAGAAGGGAGGGTTGAAATATCCCACATCGCCTAACTATAGGGGCATATATGCTTTTTATATACATACGTTGGGCCTATTCGATTCAGCATTTGGTCAAGGGACTTTAGGAAAATGCAAATGTCTTTGAGCTAAAAGGGTTTGGTAAAATGCAAATACTATTTAGTAAACTGCAATTAAAAAGTGCATTTGGATGCAACTTTAACGTAAATGCCGTCCGGTAAAAAAAATCCATTGTAAATGATTCGATTTTTTAATTATTTTTTAATTATTTCGAATAATTTTTTATTTTTAAGGAAAATATTTTTAATTTTAATTATTTTTTTTTTTATTATTTTCTTTAATTATATTTTATTTTTAACTTATTTTTTTGAAAAAATTATTTTATTTTTATTATTTTTATTTTTAATTATTTTTAATTATTTTTTGGAAATTTTATTTTCATTTTTAATTACTTTTTTAATTATTTCATTGTTAATTACTTTCTTAAAAGAAAAAAGAAAATAAAAAGATTTAAAATAAAAAAAATAGTTGTATTCCGGAAATGCAACTTCTCAAAGTATCTCCTGAGGTACTTTGGGTTAAGGCTTTTGGAGAGCATTTAAGATGCAATTACATCTCTCCAAAGCGAGTTAAAAAAGTAATCAAACACCACTTGCATTTAACCAAGGGACTTTGAAGCCCTAAAGCTCATTTCAAATGTTGAACCAAACAAGATCGTTTTTGGGTCATACCTTCAAATGGTCCCAACGAAAATGCCGAAAATATCTTGCGACCACCCCCCCCCCCCCCAAAACCCAACCCCCCAACTTGTTTCTTCGTGCAGAATACACGCAAAAGAAGAAGAAGAAGAAGCTGCAGAGCATCGCTTCGAAACGAAACTCTTTTGTCCCTCGTTCACCGAACTCAGCATGTCACTCTCAACTCAATTCGTCCCCATCCTAAAGCTGGGGGGGCTAACGCCTAATAAAACCGCGTGAACCAAAGCCCAAGAGGATCCTCATGGTTTGGCCAAAGTCGACGTTGACTGTCGCTTTGCCTAGATTCTGACCACAAGGCGGCCGTCCACGTCAGCACAGATCCGAACGACCCCTCCCGCTGCCCCTATCGCACGCAGGTCCCCCACCACCCCCGCGCGATATCTAGGAGGGGGCCGCCATCCGCGTCGGTATCGAACGTTGTTGCGGATGTGATTTGCCTAAATGCACTCGAAACGAGTGCTGATATGCTTTGGATCCATGTGAGCCCGACTTGTGTATTGGATTACATCGAGCTTCGCATCGCCCGGATCTCGTTGAGTCCGACCGTCGCGTGCGCCGAGGGCGCTCGAGATCTTTTGGTGTGTTCGAGCGCGTGCGATGATTCGGCCCGGGGAGCACGGTCAATCGACAAGTGGGACGCGACGAATTTAGGCCGTCGGCCCTTAAGTCTATATTGTTTGACCTGAAGGATATCCTTAGTATTATGTCAAATATACCACCCAAACATTCCCAGATTGCTCAGAATGGGCCCCTTTTGCTCCTGGTGGGGTCAAGGAACTTTTAATTTTTATTTTACTACTACCTATAATTTTCGGTTCTCTATACATAACTAGATTTAACTGACAAACTTTGACCCCGCCAAACATTCTGTGGGAAAAGGGTCAAATGAGTGGTAATCTATTGCGTTAGTGTCAGTTTAGTACCGCGAGTGGGCTCGTGTCTGAGAAATTGAACCGGAATTATGTGAAAAGCTGTGAAAAAAGATCTGTACATATTTGCGTTTGTGCCAATGGTTCAAACCTTTCAATTTAGCAAATACAGTCCTAAACCTTTTGACAATTTGCCATTTAATATTTCAAGCTAATTTTGGTAGAAAATCGCCGATGCGGATGCCGGTAGCGCCACATAAGATGGTCGGCTTCCGCGCCAGCGATTTCCGTGTCAAATGTGGGCAGAATGCTAAATACAAATTGTCAAAAAAAGTTTAGAAATTAAATTTGTCAAATTGAAGGTTTAAGACTTGTGAATAGTGCAAATGCAATAGATCATGACTATTTTTTTTTATTAAGATCTTGGTTACTCTCGAAAATTAAGAGTAATTTTTCGACACAAATTCATTACGAGTTATGACGAGAAATAACCACCGGTGTTTGCTCGCCGGACAAAGATACCCCACTTGGCAACTTTCCCGTCAAGCGTGCTCGTTGCGCTGCCCGACACGACGAATGGTCTAATGTCTGCAAATTCCGAGGCGTACGAAGAAATTTAGGGTGTCGACTCGTAGGAAATATCCGTTTTTCAATTCCCTGCCAATTGAATTTGCAACAGCTTGATTTCGCCCGCCCCGCGATGAACGAAACGACCATCGCCACTTGCCATGCTGGCTGCACGTGAGTTTATTTGGACGGAAAAGCTGACGTGTCTGCATTATAAAGCTTCTGCTTGGTCGGAGGGAATGATGGTGGGCTTGTCGGCGTTGAGGCCAAAGGTTTGGCACCGACGTCTGGAAGCCGGACAATCGGTCAACGTCCAACGGTTCCTTCCAGCCACAACTTGCCTTGCCAACGGTATTCCCCCTTTGACTTCGACACCAAATCTTTGACTGAATATAAATATAATATGCATATTATAAACCTTTTTTTTTTCCTATAAAGCTTTATGGATTTTATTATTTGGGGCCACGTTGGACCACCCACAGAATCCCCCTGAAAGGACTCCTACTTGACGATCATATCTGCCTTCTCCTTTTCGTTTTTCAATCAATGGATTTATAAAGAGAAAATGATTGATATCTATATTTTGATCTAATCTGATCCATAGACTTTTGATTTATGTCCAATTTATCTCTAAACTAAATATGGAATATTTCATATAGTTATTGAACAAATTAAAAATTTAGGGATCATATCCCCACATTTGAAAAAAAAAATTTCATGAATCACATTGTACCTTAAATCAAAATTCGTGGATTATGTTTGCCATTATCTCATTTGTGAATAGTATTTTCTTTTTGAAAATGTTTTTATGACAGTTTAACATTACTGTCAGTTATTTTTAACACACACTATCACTGTGTGTTTTGCATAAAGCACTTATTAATTGAAAAATCGTGTGAGTTTCAGAATAAGTATCGTCAAATTGTTTATTTTTTTTTTATCAAAACATTTATGAATAGTATTAAATAATAAGTTTCTTTTGGCGCGTGAAAAGAACAACTATTTTTCGGCCGACTGACGTCGGAAGGCAAGGCAAGGAGAAGGTAAAGGCTCTGAAAGCCTAAGGCGGCGCGCGTTGAATTGTTCGCAAAGCAACAGCTTTGATCTTCCGTCCTTATATCAGACTTCTCAAATCTTCGAGATTGTCACAAGTGAAGGAATTGGCTCGGGCATGGTATTTTTGCTCGTTCATCACCTGAAGGTGGCGAATCCAAGCGGAGACGACAGCAAGAAGGACGGCGTCAGCGAGGAGGAGGAGGACGACAGAGACTTCCATGCATGGCTTAATTTCCGGCCGCCATCTCCACCTCTTGAGCCCTCTCTTGCTTCTGGCCCTTTGGCATCGGCGGCGGCGTTCAGCAGAGAGCGAGAGATGTCCGCGATGGTTTCCGCTCTGCGTCGCGTTGTGTCCGGAGAAGTATTGCCGGGCGATGTCAGCAGGAGCGGTTGGATTTGAGGGAAGGGTATTGCGGCGGCGGCGATTCGGCCCCGTT
Organism: Psidium friedrichsthalianum; assembly: GCA_019149425.1. Classification (NCBI taxonomy): domain Eukaryota; kingdom Viridiplantae; phylum Streptophyta; class Magnoliopsida; order Myrtales; family Myrtaceae; genus Psidium; species Psidium friedrichsthalianum. Next base: position 13,545 of record JAGVVM010000525.1, on the reverse strand, counting down.
GCTTGGTCGGTCCAGCTCTTTGGATTCCGTCGGCACCGGCGGAAGAGAGGAAGGGGAGATTCGACCTCGTCGTCCGAGTTCTTGGTATCCGAGCTTCCGCGAGTTCACGGCGATTATGCACAGGCAGGCTCGTCGTCATCATCTGGTGCCAGAGTAAAGCTTATTAGCTCCCTGTGATGTTTAGATCAGAAGTTGAAAACATATATCTCTCAATTTCAGTAGCTCTCCATGCTAAAAATTACTGAAGAACTGTTCTTAGCTTCATCCGAAAAGTTCTGTTTGGAATTTCGGCGGCGGCGAATACTATGATTTATGTTTCATACACAATTCTCGTTCATGCCTCATGATACGCACAGTTCGACAAGCGAAAATGGATTTCGTACGAGCACGCCGCAATCAGCAAGAGTTGTTTCTAGCACAAGATTATGAAATTGTCAAAGCTAAGCTGTAGTTCCTTCCATAGCAAGTAACGCATCCATTCTTGATACTCTTCTTTCTGTTGCAGAAGGTCATGCGGGCTCAACAACTGTTTCAGACAGCAAAAGCGGATCAACCAACACATGGTGCTCCTCCAACGTACGAATACACTACGAGGCCCCAGCCCCGACACCGGCGGCATCGAGATTGGACCCGACTCTGAGGAGGAAGTACAGAGGAGTGAGACAGCGCCCGTGGGGTAAGTGGGCGGCCGAGATACGGGATCCATTCAAGGCCTCGAGGGTGTGGCTTGGCACGTTTGACACGGCCGAGGCGGCTGCTCGGGCATACGACGAGGCCGCTCTCCGGTTCAGAGCCAACAAGGCCAAGCTCAACTTTCCCGAGAACGTCCGGCTCCGGCAACCACCGGCTCCTGCGGCCAATCCGGCAGCAACCCGCTTCGCCGTTTCCCGTGAGTTGCTGCCAGCTTCCGGCGATCTCAACGTCGTTGGCTTCAGCGGGCAGACTGCTGAGCAGCAGTTTGTTGAAACTAATTCGCACGAAGAGTATCGCAGCAGCGATGCTGTCGTTCATCGAGAGCGAGCGCAGGGACGACCCATGAGTTTGTATGAGCAGATGGTGTGGTCCAACTCGTTGCTGGGGACGCAGCATCAGCCATCTTTCTCGCTCTCTCCTCTCCTCCATCATCATCATCATCATCATCATCAGGTTCATTGCTCGCACCAGCTCCAAACTCTTCTCCTTTCATGCCTTCTCAGCCGATCGCGACGAGGTCCCAAGAGGGTCAGATAGGTGGTGGCGGAGCGGCCGTTTTCCCTTCGCCTCCATGGTCCGATTCTAGCCATCGCAGTTCTTCTTCTGGATAGGATTCTTCACCCTCTTTTCTTCTGTCCTTTTTGGAAATTTACAGTTTGTATTTACTATTTTAGCATCCATTTCGCAGTTGTGCGAGGCGATTTTCACATTTTGATTAGCACAAGACATGTCGACAGAACATTGGAAAGAATGATAGAACTCTGAGAGATATTTCTTTTTGTTTGGATCCTCCCACGACACCCGTACGAGGTATGAACACGAAACCTCGATTCTTATCCAGAATTAACGAGCGTAGTGTGGAAAGAGGCGTTTGAATTGAAAGCGTAAAAGCGCACGTGACGCTCTCCTCCTCTCCGGCTCTCGCGGCATTTCAAACTCTCAGAATGTCAGAAAGATTGAATTTGAACGCCGGTGGAATCATTGCATGCATGGTCAAAACTCAAAGTCAAACCCGTTGCTCAATTTGGATAATGCACCGTTTCCAGCTCGTTGAAGAATTGTGGAGGAACATAACTAATTGAGAAGAAAAAAAAAAAAGGAGGAATTCGGAGGAAAAGCAACGAGGAAGCGTCATGATGCCGCCAACGCCATGCGGCCATCTTTGAAAAATAATTAGGAAATCTTCCTTAATCCGACGTGAGATTAACAATACATTCTGAATCACGAAAAAATAAAAATTATTTCATGATCCACTTTTTGAAAAATTTGTGACCCACACAGGCGCCCAAAAATTTATTATGATAGCAAAATTTATTTTTTTCCCAATATGGATATGGAAGCGGGATGGATATCACAGGGTTGCGACCAGTCCGATCTCTAATGGGGGGCGGTGGATTAGAGGAAGGATTATAGATTCATGGTCAAATCGTTTTTTTCTTCATGTTTCCTATTTGGATCGACCTCGAATCATGGACTCTGAGGGCGGGGCCGACCACATGAGCTTGATCAGAGAGAAAGGAACAAGCGATCAGCGGATTTTCGGAGACACAAACCACATGTTGCTCCGCGGAAACGGGATCAGCCGACATGGAAAGGGCTGATGTGACCGGTGCGGATGGAGGCGGCGACGGTGAGGCACGAGGAGAGCCAGCCTCTGAGAGCTATCAACACCAACCTCGCCACCCATGGAGTCGTACCCCCATGGCACCGCCATGGCGATCTTCGGCGCTCCAGCTTCTTTGGATCAGAGGGCCAGCGAGTGGAGCGATCGGATTTCTCAGCAGCAGCAGCTTTGAAGCTTCAAGCGTTCGTGCGGTCAGACCATTCCCGGTCGGAGAGTTGGACTTGAACTGGAAAACTGGCTCGCCGCTGGTGAGGCGAGTGGATGATTTGATGATTGGGCTTGGGCCTTACTTTACCGGTTTGGGCCTCGAATTTATCCCCGAACGATAATACCAAATACCCCCTTAATGAATTTTTGTATTTCAATCTTGTCCTCCATGATTTTTTTTTTTTCGTATACATTCTTTACCATTTAATGTGGATCAATCAAAGAGGATCAATCTACAAATTTGTTTGGTAACAGAGGAGTGTTCACTTATCCAACTCTGGCAAATACATAAGAAAACTGGAGATTCCTCTTCCTTGTTCGACTAGGAGCCTTACCGATGATCCTCCGAGCAATCTATCCAAGACCATCAAAAAGCCCTTCACTGATTTCAAGGTTGGATGTCTATGGCTTGAAATACTAGCCAGAGAAGTTGTTCGTCGCCGTTGGAGAGGCGGATTGGGCATGGTGGAGAGGCGGAATGGGCATGACGTAGAGGGGATGGCTTAAGCGATGGATAATAAAATCCTATCTGACTCTATCTCATCTCTTCTTCTAGGATTATTTTATCCCATTTATATCTCATTTATCCTATCCTGAACAACTATCAAACATATGATATGATAAAATATATCTATCTTGAGTTTTATCCGGGTGACCAATGCAGCCTGGAATTCTCTAAGTTGCTCTTGCTATGTTAAAACTCTTGAGGTTGCCTAGAATGAGCCTTTAAGTGAAACAACGATCTTTGATCCTTGATATTGAGTTCTTTCAATCTTATTTTTGAGATTTATGATCGGAGATTCGCAATGCATAATTTCCGAATAAATGGTTGCTTTGTGTGAATTTGAGGTTACCATTCTATAATGTAAGAAAACTTTTCTTTATCACGAAAGACAAGTCTGCGGTATATCCAGTTCAGGCAAGTTCGATTTGGGTCGGAGCGAGTGGTGAGATGGATCAGGTTGGCCTAGCGGCTGGATCATAAAGGCTATTAGGCCCACAACCATGCAAAATCAGCCCAAAAAGTTCCCTCTCCTCTTCACATCTCTCCCTCTCTCTCTCTCTGCTTCCTCCTCTTTGCCATTGTTTTCCTTCTGCTGCTCGTGTTGGTTCTTGACGTAGGGTTTTTTTTTTTTTTTCCAATTTAGGATTTTTAAAAAATATATTACCAAAAATAGGTAAAAATATATATTTACCACTTTGGGGTTCGTGCAGAACTCGGCATTCTAAATGTCGTGCGGGCCTGTGTGGCATTCTGAGTACTGCGCAGACCTAAGGCTGGCAAGCTTGCGCGGCCTACACCCCTTTAAAAAATTTATTTTTTATGCAGTTTTATTTATATTTATTACAATTATATTTATAAAAAATTTTAAATATAATTTCTCCCTTTTGAAGCTTATTTTTATAATATAATATCAATAATTAATTAAAATTTTATTAATATGTATGTAATAATTTATTTAGTACACAAATAATTAATAAATATTTAAATAAAAAATTATCTTAATAAATTAATTATTTATTTGCATGCTAAATAAATTATATTAATTGAAAATTTTATCTTAATAAATTAATTATTTTTATTAATTATTTACTTACTAAATAAATTAATTACATACCTAATAATAAAATTTTCAATTAATTATTGATAATTATGTTATAAAAATAAGTTTCAAAACGAAGAAATTATATCTAGGAGTTTATATAAATATAAAATTATAAAAAAATAAAAAAAATAAGAAATTAAAAAAAATTGCGGTACTAGCCTCCTGGATTTTTTTATTAAGTATTTACATATTAAATAAATTAATCACATACCTATTAATAAAATTTTCAATTAATTATTGATAATTATGTTATAAAAATAAGCTTCAAAAGGGAGAAATTACATTTAGAAAGTTATATAAATAAAAAAAATAAAAAAAATAAAAAAGATACCTATTAATAAAATTTTCAATTAATTATTGATATTATGTTATAAAAATAAGTTTCAAAACAAAGAAATTATATTTATAATTTTATATAAATATAAAATTATATAAAAAAAATTAAAAAATATGAAATTAAAAAAATTACTGTACCGGCCTCCTGAATATTTTTTTATTAATTATTTACATAATAAATAAATAAATTACATACATATTAATAAAATTTTTAATATTGATAATTATGTTATAAATAAACTTTAAAAGGGAGAAATATATTTAAAAAATATATAATATAATAAAAGCACATAAAAAAATGATTTTTTAAAGGGTTACGGGCCGCGGCGGCATTCACTATGCAGTGCGAGGCCCAATGTGGTACTACTTTGAATGCCGCGCGGGTCTGAGGGCATTCTAGTGCTGCGCAGATGCCATAGTGGTAAATATATTTTTTTACCCTATTTTGGTAAATATTTTTTTTTAAATCCTAAATTGAAAAAAAAAAAAAAACCCTCGACGGATCGATCTCCGCGTGCTTGCTTCCTTGTTGAATGCCGCGCTTCCGGCATGTGCTTCGATGGGAGTCGGGGGCTTTTCGGCACGTGAGAATTGGACTGCGATGTGGCTTTTCTCGAGAGCTAGAGGTGCTTTCAATCCTTCCTCGGACGTCTGAGATCTCTTGTATTTAGAATAACTTTCTGATCTAAATACCATCATGGTCAGATGATCTCATGTCATCGATCATGGGTAAGTACTAAGTGACGTGGATTATGACTTCGTCTGTTGCTTCAAGTGTGTCTGAAAGGGAAATTTCGAAAGTTGTCGGTAGGTCGTCCTCCGGTTCCATTGGTGATCTCATGGAGCGCTTGAGTAGTGCCGTATAGGATATAACATTCTGTCCGTTAAGATGTTTGCTATAACACCGACCAAGTTCTTCAGGAACTTCAAATTCCTTCGGCGTAGAACATCTTGGATCCCGGTCGTTCGTGAAACGGAGCCGGCGTCACAGGAGAAACTTATTTCTCATTGATTCAAGAACTCGCCCTGGTTAAGCTCTCGTGCTTTTTCTCATCATTTTCCGATTCCTGGGTTCAATTCCAGCATCGACACAGAGGGACGACCATCATGATGCCGAGATGTCATCATGTATTTCTAATTCCTTCGGCGGCAAGAATCGAGTAATGTCTGCAGAGCTTTCTTTCACCATTCTGATGTTACCCATCTTTGAAAGGAAGAATGGGGGTTTAGCAGAAACTGTACTCTATAACCCATTTCTGGGGAGGAAACACCATCACTTGATCGAACGGTAACACTTCTGCTGCAAAACCTCTGCAATGGTTTGCGCCTCCACGCCAGCGCTGATTCCGGAGAAGTATTGCAAAACCTTGGACCGGCTTTGATCTGAGTGAAGGCCGTTGCAGTGGCGGTGGTTTTGGCGGCGTCGCTTGGTGGGTCCAGCTGTTTGGATTCTCTTGGCATCGGATGGAAGAGAGCAAGTAATAGGACATTCGACCTCGTCCGAGTTCTTGGTATCTCTGTGATGTCCTGGATTAGTAGGCAGTTTCCAAGGAGATTACCATGCCGGTATTGCTCCCACGTGGGCACGCTAAATTTTGAAAGTTTCAAAGATAAGCATTGTGGTTATGTCTCAATAGTGAGTTAATTTTGACATTCATATATATATATATATATATGTGTGTGTATTTCAATTCAATTCGTTCCTTGTCCAAGCCCTTTGGCCCCGACGGCTACTTTCAGCCCTTATTGGACCGGGTCCTTACAGCCTTTTTGGAAGTTTGCCGGCAGGTTCATCGTCATCTTCTGGTGCCAGAAGTAAATGGAATCACAAGTTAGCTCCTCTGTGATTTTTAGATCAGACCGGAATCTCTCAACTTCACTAGCTTCTATGCTAAGAAATTAGTGAACAAGTGTTCTTAGCTTTCATTCCAAAAACATAGCTAGAGCGGCCTTTTTAGTTCTGCTGTCCATGATCATTCCGAGCTCTATTTATAAAAGGAATCCCTCCTGTTCTGCAGCCAGCCATTCTGGACATTCGCCTCCATCTTCAGCCCACCAATCTTGACTTTATCAACAATTCTGACTATTTTCGCTTTACAGCTGGAGACTTCGCGAAGCAGCACATCCGCCCTTCATCTTCTTCTTCAGGTTACTGGAAGGTCGTGCAGGCTCCACAACTGTTCAGACGGCAAAAGGCATTGAGAATGGACCCAACTCCGGCGAGAAAATACAGAGGAGTGAGGCAGAGGCCGTGGGGTAAATGGGCGGCCGAGATAAGAGACCCGTTGAAGGCCTCGAGGGGTGTGGCTCGGCACGTTCGACACCGCCGAGGCGGCGGCTCTGGCTTATGACCAGGCCGCCCTACGGATCAGACGCAACAAGGCCAAGCTCAACTTCCCCGAGAACGTCCGGCTCCCGCCACAACCGCCTCCAGCGGCCTCTGCGGCCGCTGGAGGCGGTTGTGGCGGGAGCCGGACGTTCTCGGGGAAGTTGAGCTTGGCCTTGTTGCGTCTGATCCGTAGGGCGGCCTGGTCATAAGCCAGAGCCGCCGCCTCGGCGGTGTCGAACGTGCCGAGCCACACCCTCGAGGCCTTCAACGGGTCTCTTATCTCGGCCGCCCATTTACCCCACGGCCTCTGCCTCACTCCTCTGTATTTTCTCGCCGGAGTTGGGTCCATTCTCAATGCCTTTTGCCGTCTGAACAGTTGTGGAGCCTGCACGACCTTCCAGTAACCTGAAGAAGAAGATGAAGGGCGGATGTGCTGCTTCGCGAAGTCTCCAGCTGTAAAGCGAAAATAGTCAGAATTGTTGATAAAGTCAAGATTGGTGGGCTGAAGATGGAGGCGAATGTCCAGAATGGCTGGCTGCAGAACAGGAGGGATTCCTTTTATAAATAGAGCTCGGAATGATCATGGACAGCAGAACTAAAAAAGGCCGCTCTAGCTATGTTTTTGGAATGAAAGCTAAGAACACTTGTTCACTAATTTCTTAGCATAGAAGCTAGTGAAGTTGAGAGATTCCGGTCTGATCTAAAAATCACAGAGGAGCTAACTTGTGATTCCATTTACTTCTGGCACCAGAAGATGACGATGAACCTGCCGGCAAACTTCCAAAAAGGCTGTAAGGACCCGGTCCAATAAGGGCTGAAAGTAGCCGTCGGGGCCAAAGGGCTTGGACAAGGAACGAATTGAATTGAAATACACACACATATATATATATATATATGAATGTCAAAATTAACTCACTATTGAGACATAACCACAATGCTTATCTTTGAAACTTTCAAAATTTAGCGTGCCCACGTGGGAGCAATACCGGCATGGTAATCTCCTTGGAAACTGCCTACTAATCCAGGACATCACAGAGATACAAGAACTCGGACGAGGTCGAATGTCCTATTACTTGCTCTCTTCCATCCGATGCCAAGAGAATCCAAACAGCTGGACCCACCAAGCGACGCCGCCAAAACCACCGCCACTGCAACGGCCTTCACTCAGATCAAAGCCGGTCCAAGGTTTTGCAATACTTCTCCGGAATCAGCGCTGGCGTGGAGGCGCAAACCATTGCAGAGGTTTTGCAGCAGAAGTGTTACCGTTCGATCAAGTGATGGTGTTTCCTCCCCAGAAATGGGTTTATAGAGTACAGTTCTGCTAAAACCCCATTCTTCCTTTCAAAGATGGGTAACATCAGAATGGTGAAAGAAAGCTCTGCAGACATTACTCGATTCTTGCCGCCGAAGGAATTAGAAATACATGATGACATCTCGGCATCATGATGGTCGTCCCTCTGTGTCGATGCTGGAATTGAACCCAGGAATCGGAAAATGATGAGAAAAAGCACGAGAGCTTAACCAGGGCGAGTTCTTGAATCAATGAGAAATAAGTTTCTCCTGTGACGCCGGCTCCGTTTCACGAACGACGGGATCCAAGATGTTCTACGCCGAAGGAATTTGAAGTTCCTGAAGAACTTGGTCGGTGTTATAGCAAACATCTTAACGGACAGAATGTTATATCCTATACGGCACTACTCAAGCGCTCCATGAGATCACCAATGGAACCGGAGGACCGGACCTACCGACAACTTTCGAAATTTCCCTTTTCAGACACACTTGAAGCAACAGACGAAGTCATAATCCACGTCACTTAGTACTTACCCATGATCGATGACATGAGATCATCTGACCATGATGGTATTTAGATCAGAAAGTTATTCTAAATACAAGAGATCTCAGACGTCCGAGGAAGGATTGAAAGCACCTCTAGCTCTCGAGAAAAGCCACATCGCAGTCCAATTCTCACGTGCCGAAAAGCCCCCGACTCCCATCGAAGCACATGCCGGAAGGCGCGGCATTCAACAAGGAAGCAAGCACGCGGAGATCGATCCGTCGAGGGGTTTTTTTTTTTTTTTCAATTTAGGATTTAAAAAAAAATATTTACCAAAATAGGGTAAAAAAATATATTTACCACTATGGCATCTGCGCAGCACTAGGAATGCCCTCAGACCCGCGCGGCATTCAAAAGTAGTACCACATTGGGCCTCGCACTGCATAGTGAATGCCGCGCGGCCCGTAACCCTTTAAAAAATCATTTTTATGTGCTTTTATTTTATATTTATATAATTTTTTAAATATAATTCTCCCTTTTAAAGTTTATTTATAACATAATTATCAATATTAAAAATTTTATTAATATGTATGTAATTTATTTATTTATTATGTAAATAATTAATAAAAAAATATTCAGGAGGCCGGTACAGTAATTTTTTTAATTTCATATTTTTTAATTTTTTTTATATAATTTTATTTTATAAAATTATAAATATAATTTCTTTGTTTTGAAACTTATTTTTATAACATAATATCAATAATTAATTGAAAATTTTATTAATAGGTATCTTTTTTATTTTTTTATTTTTTTTTATTTATATAACTTTCTAAATGTAATTTCTCCCTTTTGAAGCTTATTTTTATAACATAATTATCAATAATTAATTGAAAATTTTATTAATAGGTATGTGATTAATTTATTTAATATGTAAATACTTAATAAAAAAATCCAGGAGGCTAGTACCGCAATTTTTTTTAATTTCTTATTTTTTTTATTTTTTTTATAATTTTATATTTATATAAACTCCTAGATATAATTTCTTCGTTTTGAAACTTATTTTTATAACATAATTATCAATAATTAATTGAAAATTTTATTATTAGGTATGTAATTAATTTATTTAGTAAGTAAATAATTAATAAAAATAATTAATTTATTAAGATAAAATTTTCAATTAATATAATTTATTTAGCATGCAAATAAATAATTAATTTATTAAGATAATTTTTTATTTAAATATTTATTAATTATTTGTGTACTAAATAAATTAATTACATACATATTAATAAAATTTTTTAATTAATTATTGATAATTATATTATAAAAATAAGCTTCAAAAGGGAGAAATTATATTTAAAATTTTTTATAAATATAATTGTAATAAATATAAATAAAACTGCATAAAAAAATATTTTTTTAAAGGGGTGTAGGCCGCGCAAGCTTGCCAGCCTTAGGTCTGCGCAGTACTCAGAATGCCACACAGGCCCGCACGACATTAGAATGCCGAGTTCTGCACGAACCCAAAGTGGTAAATATATATATTTTACCTATTTTGGTAAATATATTTTTTAAAATCCTAAATTGGAAAAAAAAAAAAAAACCCTACGTCAAGAACCAACACGAGCAGCAGAAGGAAAACAATGGCAAAGAGGAGGAAGCAGAGAGAGAGAGAGGGAGAGATGTGAAGAGGAGAGGGAACTTTTTGGGCTGATTTGCATGGTTGTGGGCCTAATAGCCTTTATGATCCAGCCGCTAGGCCAACCTGATCCATCTCACCACTCGCTCCGACCCAAATCGAACTTGCCTGAACTGGATATACCGCAGACTTGTCTTTCGTGATAAAGAAAAGTTTTCTTACATTATAGAATGGTAACCTCAAATTCACACAAAGCAACCATTTATTCGGAACATTATGCATGCGAATCTCCGATCTAAATCTCAAAAATAAGATTGAAAGAACTCAATATCAAGGATCAAAGATCGTTGTTTCACTTAAAGGCTCATTCTAGGCAACCTCAAGAGTTTTAACATAGCAAGAGCAACTTAGAGAATTCCAGGCTGCATTTGGTCACCCGGATAAAACTCAAGATAGGATATATTTTATCATATCATATGTTTGATAGTTGTTCAGGATAGGATAAATGAGATATAAATGGGATAAAATAATCCTAGAAGAAGAGATGAGATAGAGTCAGATAGGATTTTTATTATCCATCGCTTAAGCCATCCCCTCTACGTCATGCCCATTCCGCCTCTCCACCATGCCCAATCCGCCTCTCCAACGGCGACGAACAACTTCTCTGGCTAGTATTTCAAGCCATAGACATCCAACCTTGAAATCAGTGAAGGGCTTTTTGATGGTCTTGGATAGATTGCTCGGAGGATCATCGGTAAGGCTCCTAGTCGAACAAGGAAAGAGGAATCTCCAGTTTTCTTATGTATTTGCCAGAGTTGGATAAGTGAACACTCCTCTGTTACCAAACAAATTTGTAGATTGATCCTCTTTGATTGATCCACATTAAATGGTAAAGAATGTAATACGAAAAAAAAAAATCATGGAGGACAAGATTGAAATACAAAAATTCATTAAGGGGGTATTTGGTATTATCGTTCGGGGAATAAATTCGAGGCCCAAACCGGTAAAGTAAGGCCCAAGCCCAATCATCAAATCATCCACTCGCCTCACCAGCGGCGAGCCAGTTTTCCAGTTCAAGTCCAACTCCTCCGACCGGAATGGTCTGACCGCATCGAACGCTTGAAGCTTCAAAGCTGCTGCTGCTGAGAAATCCGATCGCTCCACTCGCTGGCCCTCTGATCCAAAGAAGCTGGAGCGCCGAAGATCGCCATGGCGGTGCCATGGGGGTACGGACTCCATGGGTGGCGAGGTTGGTGTTGATAGCTCTCAGAGGCTGGCTCTCCTCGTGCCTCACCGTCGCCGCCTCCATCCGCACCGGTCACATCAGCCCTTTCCATGTCGGCTGATCCCGTTTCCGCGGAGCAACATGTGGTTTGTGTCTCCGAAAATCCGCTGATCGCTTGTTCCTTTCTCTCTGATCAAGCTCATGTGGTCGGCCCCGCCCTCAGAGTCCATGATTCGAGGTCGATCCAAATAGGAAACATGAAGAAAAAAACGATTTGACCATGAATCTATAATCCTTCCTCTAATCCACCGCCCCCCATTAGAGATCGGACTGGTCGCAACCCTGTGATATCCATCCCGCTTCCATATCCATATTGGGAAAAAAATAAATTTTGCTATCATAATAAATTTTTGGGCGCCTGTGTGGGTCACAAATTTTTCAAAAAGTGGATCATGAAATAATTTTTATTTTTTCGTGATTCAGAATGTATTGTTAATCTCACGTCGGATTAAGGAAGATTTCCTAATTATTTTTCAAAGATGGCCGCATGGCGTTGGCGGCATCATGACGCTTCCTCGTTGCTTTTCCTCCGAATTCCTCCTTTTTTTTTTTTCTTCTCAATTAGTTATGTTCCTCCACAATTCTTCAACGAGCTGGAAACGGTGCATTATCCAAATTGAGCAACGGGGTTTGACTTTTGAGTTTTGACCATGCATGCAATGATTCCACCGGCGTTCAAATTCAATCTTTCTGACATTCTGAGAGTTTGAAATGCCGCGAGAGCCGGAGAGGAGGAGAGCGTCACGTGCGCTTTTACGCTTTCAATTCAAACGCCTCTTTCCACACTACGCTCGTTAATTCTGGATAAGAATCGAGGTTTCGTGTTCATACCTCGTACGGGTGTCGTGGGAGGATCCAAACAAAAAGAAATATCTCTCAGAGTTCTATCATCTTTCCAATGTTCTGTCGACATGTCTTGTGCTAAATCAAAATGTGAAAATCGCCTCGCACAACTGCGAAATGGATGCTAAAATAGTAAATACAAACTGTAAATTTCCAAAAAGGACAGAAGAAAAGAGGGTGAAGAATCCTATCCAGAAGAAGAACTGCGATGGCTAGAATCGGACCATGGAGGCGAAGGGAAAACGGCCGCTCCGCCACCACCTATCTGACCCTCTTGGGACCTCGTCGCGATCGGCTGAGAAGGCATGAAAGGAGAAGAGTTTGGAGCTGGTGCGAGCAATGAACCTGATGATGATGATGATGATGATGATGGAGGAGGAGGAGAGAGCGAGAAAGATGGCTGATGCTGCGTCCCCAGCAACGAGTTGGACCACACCATCTGCTCATACAAACTCATGGGTCGTCCCTGCGCTCGCTCTCGATGAACGACAGCATCGCTGCTGCGATACTCTTCGTGCGAATTAGTTTCAACAAACTGCTGCTCAGCAGTCTGCCCGCTGAAGCCAACGACGTTGAGATCGCCGGAAGCTGGCAGCAACTCACGGGAAACGGCGAAGCGGGTTGCTGCCGGATTGGCTGCAGGAGCCGGTGGTTGCCGGAGCCGGACGTTCTCGGGAAAGTTGAGCTTGGCCTTGTTGGCTCTGAACCGGAGAGCGGCCTCGTCGTATGCCCGAGCAGCCGCCTCGGCAGTGTCAAACGTGCCAAGCCACACCCTCGAGGCCTTGAATGGATCCCGTATCTCGGCCGCCCACTTACCCCACGGGCGCTGTCTCACTCCTCTGTACTTCCTCCTCAGAGTCGGGTCCAATCTCGATGCCGCCGGTGTCGGGGCTGGGGCCTCGTAGGTGTATTCGTACGTTGGAGGAGCACCATGTGTTGGTTGATCCGCTTTTGCTGTCTGAACAGTTGTTGAGCCCGCATGACCTTCTGCAACAGAAAGAAGAGTATCAAGAATGGATGCGTTACTTGCTATGGAAGGAACTACAGCTTAGCTTTGACAATTTCATAATCTTGTGCTAGAAACAACTCTTGCTGATTGCGGCGTGCTCGTACGAAATCCATTTTCGCTTGCCGAACTGTGCGTATCATGAGGCATGAACGAGAATTGTGTATGAAACATAAATCATAGTATTCGCCGCCGCCGAAAT
>JAGVVM010000524.1:0-53696 GCA_019149425.1 Psidium friedrichsthalianum | reverse complement strand
TCGCTCTCGTCCTCTGTGTCCAAATTTATTCCAGAAATTGACATTCGGATGTGTGGTGCCCTCAAAAGCCAAGGAACGAGTAACTGAAATTTCCTAGCTGCACGACCTAGTGATCTTTTGCCTCATTCTTCGATCGAGGATAGTCTTTCCGCTTAATATGACTGTTCGCGCGATTTTTGTATCGGGAATATCTTTCACCGAAACTCGTTTCTTCGATTTTTTTAAGTTATGGATTCTATCGCTCTATTCTAATAGAGATTCTAAATGAGGAAATTCATTCGAAAATTGAACAGCTTACGATTTCCAGTACTCCTACTTGCTGTAATGGGACATAAGCTTGCTGGAATCGAAAAAAGTACAAGGAATAGAAAAGAGCAAGGAAGTTAAATTGGAACCAGTACTGAAAACTTCGAAAGAAACAAAGTATTTTTCTGAGTTGTCTTCTGTGGTCCTCCTTTTTCCTTTCTTTTTGGGATATTAATTTGCCTTGCGTTCTCAACTGCTTGAGCAGTTATTCTCCAATTTCAAACTTTTGAATTTTAGCGCCGTGCTCATTTCTTCTCAACCCATAATTCATAACTTATCTGTGGAATCGAAATATTTTCTAATCCACTCAGTAACTGCATGGGTCAGTTGACTCTTTTTTTAATAACATGCCTTAACTTCCAAAAACTTGTTTGCGCCCATGAGTTTCTGTCTTTGTTTCCCAATTTCGGGATATATTCCTACCATCTATACCTGAAATTTACTGAATTCAGCACATAGTGTCCTTCATTCGGTATTTTTTTGTACTTTATTTTAAATTTCCGAATATAAAATACAATTGTGTTATTTGGTAGTCCTTCTACCATATTTCGGGATCTATGAGTAAAGTCTTTTCTCATTACATCATTTCCAAGATACCGAATCACTAAGAGACAACTTTCGTATCACAATGACAGATACAGGCTTATTTAATGAGCAAATTTTTGGGATTGTATTAATTGCTAAATCAGAAGCCAAGTTCGGGTTTCGGACACACGTAGATACTTGATTTTGCCCCTTGATTCGAATCTGACCATAACGTGCTAAAATGTCGGGATGAGTGTGCTTGAAGGATCAAAACTTGTCACGAAAGTGCAACCGAATGCTAAAATTTTCAAAAAAGTTAATTAAGTCCTAAAACTTATCGAATTAGTGCAACCAGTCTTTCCATTAATTCCATCCTAAACGCGCTCTGTGACTCCTCCGTACCATTCCTACCGCTTGTCGTGTTTTTGACCATTTAACTGCAGCTTTGGAGAACGATCCGATGACTCGCTTCTCGTAGAACGAGTAACTTTTGTTCGATCATCAATCCGCAACTAAAACATCGATTAAATTATAGCTGAGTAAGAAAATTTTTGAGAAGTTTCAAGGTGGACAGGAAGGAGTCCGAGTTTAACATAGAGGCGCGTTCTATCCAATTTTCCCCGCCCTTCCTCCAGGTTGGTTCCAAACATAGCATTAAGGTCTTTCGAAGGACGATTTCCGAATTTGAAACATCTCAATACGTACGTCTAATTAGGCTGGATTTTCAATTAGTCCTCTCTCTTATGAATGGTCGTAACGTTCAAGCAATTCAAGTACCATCTGCCCTCTATTGGAAGGAAAATCAACTAAGATGGTTAGTCCACATCTACAGATGCTCCCTCCCTCAGCCAGCTTGGCGAAGCAACGCCTGCTATCAGACATTGGAAAATTTCCCGAAAAAAGTCTTAGCCTATTGTAATTGTGTTAATTAAGTCCTAATTTTTTTTTTAATAATCGAGTCCTAAATTTTCAAATTTTGCTAATTAAATCCATTCGGTTAATTTTTAGCTCAAATTGATGACAAGACGTCCGCCGTCTTACGTGACACTGCTTATGCCAGCATAGGATTTTTTCTATTTTGCATATATTTTTTTTCATTGATAAGGGCTAGCAGCCGCTGGGAGGTTTGCGGCCAAGTAGGGCCACCAGGTGAAGCTTGTGGGCCTTGCACGTGCGGCTGGCAAGCTCGTGTCCTGTGATTGAAGTCCTAGCCGAGTGCGAGGGTAGCAACCTTGCCACCGCCGCAAGGGCTCAGCAGGCCCTGCACAGGCCCTCGCCCATGGCGCAGTAGACGGCCTATCGACCTCCAGTTCCGGCCGTTAACAATAATAATAATAAAAAAATAAAGGAGAAATAATTTAAAAAAGTTAAAAATTTACATTATAGTGTCTGCAGTACCATATAGGACTGCACATCCAATCATCAATTTTATGCTAAATTCGAGCGATAGACTCAATTTGATAACAAAAAAAATTAAATCGACACAAATTCCACACTGCTATGTGTATGTTGTATGAGATAGAGAGGAGAGAGAGAGAGAAGAGAGAGAGAGGTGCTGTCTTCTGTCGCTGATGCGAGGTTTGGAGAAGGTGGAGGAGGACAGGCCCATGGGGTTGGGCTCTTTAATTCATCGATTAGAGTCAGGTGCGGGTGCTTTGGTCCAAAAAAAAAAAAAAAACTAGCCCACCCTATTCATTGGCGGACTGCGAACTTACCTGCCAAGACAGCAAATCCCAACTCGACCAAAACCTTCTCCTCAGGAATGTCGCGACTCAGAAGCAACACCCACCCATTCATTGCACATCCTCGTCCAAAGTAATCTAAATTTCATGAATCCCCCAACCTCTTCCTTTTGGCCATATCTTCTTCTCTTCTTCTCTTTTGTTTTGCCCTTCTCCTGTCTTCTGTCTTCATATGTGGACCATCTGTTGCCAACGTTTCTTTGCATGGCCATGGCATGGCATCATCTTGTGTCAACTTTGGTGGGGGTAAAGACAAGATAGATGTCCGTGAGTAAATGGGTGACGAACAAGTGACAACTACATTTCATCGTTTTTGATGTGCACATAATGGCCGAGGAATTGAAATTCGACCTAAAAAAAAAAAAATTCGAACAATTTGAACTCCAGTTTATATTGGTCTGCCAGCTATGGAAGATGGTGAAGCTAATAAGGTTACCTTTTTTTTTCTTCCGAAAGAAAATCTTATTCGATGCTCGAAAGCTCACGGGCGCGGCGCTAACAACAACGTAACTCGCTCCATGGGTTCGATGGCAGTTTTTAATTTTTTATGAGCTAGCTATTGAGCTCATCTAAATTCGTCCCAGTCGGCGTACTAATGAGAGTCATCGATTATATACATAGCTAACAATTAGATTTTGCAAAATTATCCACTTAATTTTAAACAGTGCGAACTTGAAAGGCACAAGTGGAAATGTACCTCGATCTGAGCAAGTCCTTGATTACTCCGTTTGAACTTTGGGACGAAAAAATTTTCGAGATTTTCTAAGGATAAGGGAAGACAAATATTTTCTCTCAGCTTAGAGAGATGGCGATGAGAAAGGTAGATTCCACATCAATCTTGATTGGCTACTACAGAATAGCAGTATAATAGCCTCCCGCGTCTAGGGTGAGTTATCACATTTTAGCTTTTGCATCAGATAAGCAAGGTGATTAAAGGCATTTCCAATCATTGTGCCTGACCTCTCCTCGACAAGATTTCAAAAGTTTCGTACTCCCCCTTTTTTTTTTGGTAGGTGCCATTTAAGATGCGGCGGGGCTCCACATTGTCACACCTCGGGGGGACAGTGTGACGGGGGGAAAGTACACACCACTACAATAAGTAATCACCTTTAATAAACTGAGCGCGCAAGATAGTATTTTAAGATAAGAAATTAATTGTATCACTTGACTTAATGTCCGAGTATAAGATATTTTTTCTTTATCTCATTTGACAATACTCCAATGTCATTTTTCTCCGTGTGCCCACTTTTTATTTGTAACTTAGTTGCCCTTACTCACATATCTACACCCAAAGGAGATATATTATTAAATTTATATATATATATAAAGATATATATACTATATATGTTCCCACTTATGGGTTTGGAACTGACCGAAGAGAGGCTGACCTAACCAGGTTGATTAGATCATATTCTACACACTTTTTGATGTTACCAACGTTAATATTCTTTCTACATGTCTCAATGTTCGTTAAATATTTAAAAAAAAAAACCGGCATACTATGAAAGGACCGCTCCAATCGGCTTTGCGACTTCATTTGAATAACCAAAGAAGGAATGCTGCCAACGGTCTCATACCACTTAATAGATAAAAAAACAAATAAGCTTGTCACAATATAATAAATAAGATCTGCACGAGACGTACGTGAACGTGACCAGCAACACCTACCAGGTTTGAATTTTTTGGAAGGTAAATCGGAAAACGAAGCAAGCGGATAGAACTCCTGTGAGGCCTCCTCCTCTATCGTTCTCGCTTTAATCCATCGCGTGGTTGGAGTTGGGTGCTCTTTTTCTTGTGCTGTTTTCGCCGCCTCGAAGTTTCGCACCAAAGTTGGCTTCCTCGCAGGTCCAGCCAGCATTCCGGCTTTTGTTCCTGTGGTAAAATATCCAAAACCTTCCCCTCCCCTCCCCTTGGGAACACCGCTTCTAACAACAAATAAGCAAAAGAGCGTGTTTTCCATCTCTCTTGTTTATGGCGATCAACACAATGGGTGGCTCTTGTATCTTACAGCTAAACTTGATGAAACGTGGGCATACGTAGGAAATTTTGCTGGTCTTGGCATGGACTGTATCCCCCCTGGGAGCCATGGATGGCATAAACCGGGTCCGAGATCAGGTAAAGGGTTGCTGAAGTGTTTCCTGTGGAAGTACAAAAGAGACGCCCTGCTTCGTCTGGGCCAACTTTCAGGTATTTTTTTCGCTCTTTCTTCCTTCTATTTTTCTTTTTCTAGCTTCTTTGAAGCACTGTGGATAAGAGGAGGAGAGGGGAAAATTTATGGTTCTCTTTGTGGGTACACAGATGACATGACTGTGAAGATGAGAAGACCTGTTTGAATTGTCATCTCAAGCCATGGAGATGGATGCTTGTGTTCCAAGAAATGAACTGTGTAAGATGGATTACCTCCTTTGAAATACAGAGAAGGAGGCGAGGGAGTGATGCTATTTCCGATTGACTTGACAACATCTCTCGAGATTTTTCAGAATCTTTGTGGGTACGTGAATGTGGCGGGGAAGTCACCAGTTGGAAGCTTGGCAGAGGATTTGGGTGACTGGTTAAATCTTAAAGATGCAGCTGATATGTATGTCCTAGGGTATGCAGTACCTCTAGATAAAATTTAGCAGTGTGTGTTCAATATCTGATTTATAGGGGAGAATCATTGATGTTGAGCTTTTTGGTGCTACCAGATTTCAAGAGATTGTACCACTGAAGCCAACGAACGTAATTGGAGCAGAAGACCTGAAAGAAGCAGCAAACTGGAACATGCTCATTGGAAAAGCACTGAATGAGAGAGATGGATGCCACTGGTTAACCCCTATGCTAAATCCAACCTCAGAAAACCACTATCGGTATGCGGGAACTTCAGATTATGAAGGAAGGAGGAGCATTAGCAGCAGTACGATGATTCCATTGCAAGAGCATCCCCTCTTGAAGCATGGTAATCATACACTGGCAGAAAATATAAGCTCATGGCAAGCAAGAAAATGGTCGGGTATTTATCAGTGTGTGGATGAAAAAGGATCTGCTGAGGAGATACAGTGTTTCTAATGTTAGAGTCTGTTCAGTGCCATGTGGAATCATGAATTGTCTAGGGAACAAAGGCTCGGTTTCAGTTAGCATGTCTATAGAAGGAACTAGCTTTTGCTTCATTGCTGCACACTTGGCCTCTGGTGAGAAGAAAGGTGATGAAGGTCGAAGAAATCACCAAGTCTCAAAGATATTCAGGAGAACTTCTTTCCCTCGTTTCAATAAAGATGACGACAAAATCATCCTCTCACTATCCTCGGACATGATAAGTGATTCTGCCACGGATCATCAGGTTATTGAGGAGAAACGGCAGACTTTTCCTTACTTATGGATATTCATTAGCCCAAACGAACTATACATCTCCTCATCAGGCAAAACCTTGTGGCCAGTCCTTCAGATTTATCCGCAGAAGAAAAAAAAAAACAAGCAACATCTATTACTGATAAGTAATTTAGAGCATTTCCAGCAGAGTGCTTCCCTATAATTTTCTACGTTACTTCTCATTCCATTTATCTCTATTACCACCCCCGCAGAGAGCACTTCCACCCTTGCTATTGACCCACTATATTATTTTGGCATTTATCTATAATGTATAGATTAAATTGCAAAAGAATATAGTGGGTCAATAGCAAGGGTGGAAGTGCTCTCTGGCGGGGTGGTAATAGAGATAAATGGAATGAGAAGTAACGTAGAAAATTATAGGGAAGCACTCTGCTGGAAATGCTCTAAATTACTTATCAGTAATAGATGTTGCTTGTTTTTTTTTTTCTTCTTTTGCGGATAAATCTGAAGGACTGGCCACAGGTTTTGCCTGATGAGGAGATGTATAGTTTCGTTTGGGCTAATGATATCCATAAGTAGGAAAAGTCTGCCGTTTCTCCTCAATAACCTGATGATCCGTGGCAGAATCACTTACTCATGTCCGAGGATAGTGAGAGGATGATTTTTGTCGTCATCTTTATTGAAACGAGGGAAAGAAGTTCTCCTGAATATCTTTGAGACTTGGTGATTTCTTCGACCTTCATCACCTTTCTCTCACCAGAGGCCAAGTGTGCAGCAATGAAGCAAAAGCTAGTTCCTTCTATAGACATGCTAACTGAAACCGAGCCTTTGTTCCCTAGACAATTCATGATTCCACATGGCACTGAACAGACTCTAACATTAGAAACACTGTATCTCCTCAGCAGATCCTTTTTCATCCACACACTGATAAATACCCCGACCATTTTCTTGCTTGCCATGAGCTTATATTTTCTGCCAGTGTATGATTTACCATGCTTCAAGAGGGGATGCTCTTGCAATGGAATCATCGTACTGCTGCTAATGCTCCTCCTTCCTTCATAATCTGAAGTTCCCGCATACCGATAGTGGTTTTCTGAGGTTGGATTTAGCATAGGGGTTAACCAGTGGCATCCATCTCTCTCATTCAGTGCTTTTCCAATGAGCATGTTCCAGTTTGCTGCTTCTTTCAGGTCTTCTGCTCCAATTACGTTCGTTGGCTTCAGTGGTACAATCTCTTGAAATCTGGTAGCACCAAAAAGCTCAACAATCAATGATTCTCCCCTATAAATCAGATATTGAACACACACTGCTAAATTTTATCTAGAGGTACTGCATACCCTAGGACATACATATCAGCTGCATCTTTAAGATTTAACCAGTCACCCAAATCCTCTGCCAAGCTTCCAACTGGTGACTTTCCCCGCCACATTCCACGTACCCACAAAGATTCTGAAAAATCTCGAGAGATGTTGTCAAGTCAATCGGAAATAGCATCACTCCCTCGCTCCTTTCTCTGTATTTCAAAGGAGGTAATCCATCTTACCTCAGTCATTTCTTGGAACACAAGCATCCATCTCCATGGCTTGAGATGACAATTCAAACAGGTCTTCTTCATCTTCACAGTCATTGTCATCTGTGTACCCACAAAGAGAACCATAATTTTCCCCTCTCCTCCTCTTATCCACACTTGTGCTTCAAAGAAGCTAGAAAAAGAAAAATAGAAGGAAGAAAGAGCGAAAAAATACCTGAAAGTTGGCCCAGACGAAGCAGGGCGTCTCTTTTGTACTTCCACAGGAAACACTTCAGCACCCTTTACCTGATCTCGGACCCCGTTTATGCCATCCATGGCTCCCCAGGTGGGGATACAGTCCATGCCAAGACCAGCAAAATTTTACCTACGTATGCCCACGTTTCATCAAAGTTTAGCTGTAAGATACAAGAGCCACCATTTGTTGATCGCCATAAACAGAGAGATGGAAAACGCTCTTTTGCTTATTTGTTGTTAGAAGCGGTGTCCCAAGGGGAGGGGAGGGGAAGGTTTTTGGATATTTTACCACAGGAACAAAAGCCGGAATGCTGGCTGGACTGCGAGGAAGCCAACTTTGGTGCGAAACTTCGAGGCGGCGGAACAGCACAAGAAAAAGCACCAACTCCAACCACGCGATGGATAAAGCGAGAAACGATAGAGGAGGAGGCCTCACAGGAGTTCTATCCGCTTGCTTCGTTTTTCGATTTACCTTCCAAAAAATTCAAACCTGGTAGGTGTTGCTGGTCACGTTCACGTACGTCTCGTGCAGATCTTATTTATTTTATGTGACAAGCTTATTTGTTTTTTTTTATCTATTAAGTGGTATGAGACCTGTTGGCAGCATTTCCTTTCTGTGGTTATTCAAATGAAGTCTGCAAAGCCGATTGGAGCGGTCCCTTTCATAGTATGCCTGTTTTTTTTTTTTTAATATTTAACGACATTGAGACTATGTAGAAAAGAATATAACGTTGGTTAACACTCAATGTGTGTAGAATATGTATCTAATTCAACCTGTTTAGGTTCAGCCTCTCTGCGGTAGTTCCACCATAGTGTGAACATATATATTATATATATATTATATAAATATATATATATATTATATATCTCCTTTTGGGGTTTTAGCTATGTGAGTAAGGTGCTACATAGTTACAAATATAACAGTGGGCCACACGAGAAAATACACTTGCGTATTTGTCAAATGAGATAACGAAAAATATCTTTATACCGACTAATTAAGTCAGTGATACATTAATTTTCTTTATCTTTAATTACTTATCTTTGCGCGCTTCACGTTTATTAAAGGTGATTTACTTATTTGTATGTGGGTTGTACTTCTCGAATGCCGAGGTGTGACAATTGTGGTCCCCGCATCTTAATGGCACCTACCAAAAGAGTACGAAAACTTTTTGAATCTTTTCGAGGAGAGGTCAGTCACAATGATTGAAATGCCTTTAATCACCTTTGCTTATCTTGATGCAAAAGCTAAATTTTGATACTCCCCTAGACGCGGGAGGCTATTATACTGCCTATTCTGTAGTAGCCTCAAGATTGATGTGGAATCTACCTTTCTCATCGCCATCTCTTCGTATCTGAGAGAAAATATTTTGTCTCCCTTCATCCTTAGAATATTCTCGAAATTTTTTTCGTCCCAAAGTTCAAACGGAGTAATTCAAGGACTTGCTCAGATCCAAGAGTACATTTCCACTTGTGCCTTCAAGTTTCGCACTGTTTAAAATTAAGTGGATAATTTTGCAAATCTAATTTGTTAGCTATGTATATAATCGATGACTTCTTCATTAGTACGCCGAGCTTGGGACGAATTTTAGATGAGCTCAATAGCTAGCTCATAAAAAATTAAAAACTTGCCATCGAACCATTGAGCGAGTTACGTTGTTTAGCGCCCGCGCGTGAGCTTTCGAGCATCGAATAAGATTTTTCTTTCGGAGAAAAAAAGGTAACCTTATTAGCTTCACCATCTTCATAGCTGGCAGACCAATAAACTGGAGTTCAAATTTGTTTCGAATTTTTTTTTTTTTAGGTCGATTTCAATTCCTCGGCATTATGTGCAACTAAAACGATGAAATTAGTTGTCACTTTGTTCGTCACCCATTTACTCACGGACATCTATCTTGTCTATTACCCCCACCAAAGTTGACACAAGATGCCATGCCATGCCATGCCATGCAAGAAACGTTGGCACTGCGATGGTCCACTGAAGACCGAAGGACAGAAGAAGGCAAAACAAAAGAAAGAAGAAGAAGGAAGAAGATTATGGACAAAACAAGAGAAGAGAGCAATGATATGGCCAAAAGGAATTGGGGGTGTTGCTTCCTGAGTCGCGACATTCTGAGGAGAAGGTTTGGTCGTGTGGGATTTTGGCTGTCTTGGCAGGTAAGTTTTCGCAGTCCGCAATGATAGGGTGGGGCTCTTTTTTTTTTTTTTTTTGGGACCAAAGCACGCACCTGACTCTAATTCGATGCAATTAAAGAGCCCAACCCCATGGCCTGTCCTCCCTCCCACTTCTCCAACCTCGCATAGCGACAGAAGAAACCTCTCGCTCTCTCTCTCTCTCTCTCTCTCTCTCTCATACCACACTACACATAGCAGGTGTTGCAATTGTGTCGATTTAATTTTTTTGTTATCATTGAGTCTATCCATCGACGATTTTTAGCATAAAATTGATGATATGGATGTGCGTCCTATATGGTACTGCAGACACTAATGTAAAATTTTAACTTTTTTAATTATTTCTCCGTTATTTTTTTTATTATTATTGTTAACGGCCGACGGAGGTGATAGGCCTCTACTGGCCATTGGGCGAGGGCCTGTGCGAGGGCCTGCGAGCCCTTGCGGCCGTTGGCAAGGTTGCTACCCTCGCACTCGGCTAGACTTCAAGCCACAGGACACGAGCTTGCCAGCCGCGTGCAGGCCACAAGCTTTCACCTGGTGGCCTACTTGGGCCGCAAACCTCACCAGCGGCTGCTAGCCCTTATCAATGAAAAAAAATATATTGCAAAATAGAAAAAATCCTATGCTGGCATAAGCAGTGTCACGTAAGACGGCGGACGTCTATGTCATCAATTTTGAGCTAAAATTAACCGAATGGATTTAATTAGCAAAATTTGAAAATGTTTAGGACTCGATTATTAAAAAAAAATTAGGACTTAATTAACACAATTACAATAGGCTTAAGACTTTTTCGGTAATTTTCCAATGTCTGATAGCAGGCGTTGCTTCGCCAAGCTGGCTGAGGGAGGGAGCATCTTGTAGATGTGGACTAACCATCTTAGTTGATTTTCCTTCCAATAGAGGGCAGATGGTACTTGAATTGCTTGAACGTTACGACCATTCATAAGAGGAGGACTAATTGAAAATCCAGCCTAATTAGACGTACGTATTGAGATTGTTTCAAATTCGGAAATCGTCCTTCGAAAGACCTTAATGCTATGTTTGGACCAACCTGGAGGAAGGGGGGAAAATTGGATAGAAAGCGCCTCTTATGTTAAACTCGGACTCCTTCCTGTCCACTTGAAACTTTTCTCAAAAATTTTCTTACTTCAGCTACTAATTTAATCGATGTTTTAGTTGCGGATTGATGATCGAACAAAAGTTACTCGTTCTACGAGAAGCGAGTCATCCGGATCGTTCTCCAAAAGCTGCAGTTAAATGGTCAAAACACGACAAGCGGTAGGAATGGTATGGAGGAGTCACGAGCGCGTTTTAGGATGGAATTAATGGAAAGACCTGGTTGCACTAAATCGATAAGTTTTAGGACTTAATTATACTTTTTTGAAAGTTTTAGCATTCGGTTGCACTTTCGTGACAAGTTTTGATCCTTCAAGCACACTCATCCCGACATTTTAGCACGTTATGGTCAGATTCGAATCAAGGGGCAAAATCAATTCATCTCCGTTGTCCGAAACCCGAATTTGGCTTCTGATTAGCAATTAATACAATCCCCAAAATTGCTCATTAAATTAAGCCTGTATCTGTCATTGTTGATATCGAAAGTTGTCTCTTAGTGATTCGGTATCTTGGAAATGATGTCATGAGAAAAGACTTTATTAATAGATCCCGAAATATGGTAGAAGAAGGACTACCAATAACACAATGTATTTTTATATTCGGAAATTTAAAATAAAGTACAAAAGATACCGAATGAAGGACACTATGTGCTTGAATTCAGTAAATTTCAGGTATGCGATGTAGGAATTATATCCCGAAATTCGGAAACATAAGACAGAACTCATGGGCGCAAACAGTTTTGGAAGTTAAGGATGTTATTAAAAAAGATTCAACTGACCATGCAGTTACTAGTGGGATTAGAAAATATTTCGATTTCCACAGATAAGTTATGGAATTATGGGTTGAGAAGAAATGAGCACGGCGCTAAAATTCAAAAGTTTGAAATTGGAGAATAACTGCTCAAGCAGTTGAGAACGCAAGGCAAATAAATATCCAAAAGAAAGGAAAAGGGAGGACCACAGAAGACAACTCAGAAAAATACTTTGTTTCTTTCGAAGTTTTCATTACCGTTTCCGGTTTAACTTCCCGCACTTTCTATTCCTTGTACTTTTAGATTCCAGCAGCTTATGTCCCATTTACAGCAAGTAGGAGTACTGCAATCGTAAGTTGTTCAATTTTCGAAGAATTTCCTCATTCAGAATCTCTATCAAAATAGAGCCATAGAATCCATATTAAAAAAAAACGAAGATCGAGTTTCGGTGAAAGATATTCCGATACAAAATCGCGCGAACAGTCATTATTAAGCGGAAAGACATATCCTCGAGCGAGAATGAAGGCCAAAGATCACTAGGTCTGCAGCTAGAAAATTTCATTTAACTCCGTTTCCTTGGCTTTTGAGGGCACATCGACATCCGAATGTCAATTTCTGGCATAAATTTTGGACAAAGATGGACAGAGAGCGACCTCCTGCGAAGAATAAGGACCATCCAATTGATTATGCGTTTTGATTGGCTATGATCGATCCTCTCCAAGATGTCTTGCCTGCCTTCTGATAACGACGAACACAACGTGTAGGCTCAAACAAACCTGGCTCGGCTTTATCCAAGGAATCACAAATGAAGGAAGGAAGCATCTTTCTATTCAGCAAGGTTACCCAAAAAGGGTAAAAAGAAAGAACAACGGCTGCCTTTCATTTAGCTCCATTTGATTAGGGGATCACAGATGTTTTCGCGAACATTTTCGTACAATGGGAGACAAGAAGTGCATACTACATGGTTAAAACACGTTCGTCGGCAAGAGAGGAAAAGAAAACAAGAAAAATATAGCCCGCAACACATTAAGTAATTCAAAACCGACCGAACTCGCTCCTCCTTTATCAACTTCATTAATAGGAACACTAACATGTGAATGAAATTAGTACTGGGCGACTCAGCGGTTGACGCGCCACTGCTCTTTAGGACCGCCATGAGGCGTCACTCGTCCAATTAAGCCTACAGGCAATCCATCTTCATCGAACATTTAAAACATCGCAAAAACAAAAGGGGATAGTTGATTCGGATACATTACATGGAGCAGCGTGGTGGGTGATGGAAAGTTTTCGGAATCTCACTCCATTTGAATTGAAGTCTGAAGTTTCGATCCACAAACGCAACGACCTCTTTGCTATGTTTAGACTTTAGACAGCATAATGGACTGGTTTTGTGCGGTTTGAGTTGAGAAGGGGAGGATGTTACTCTTAAGGCTAGTTGCACCAAACATGTAGCGGCCGGAAGGGCGACAACACCAACAAGCCTTCCCTTGGGTCTGCCTCTGGCACGTCATACCATGCCTCTTGCGTCATGAACATGGTTCTTTCTTTTTCTTTTTTCCTTTCCGCATCAGAAAAGGGAACCATGGAGATGATCTTTCTTGTTATTTCAAGATGACAGTGGATTTAAACCTAAGTTACCATGATATAATCAGATACTATAACAGTCCCTACTCTGGATATATAACAGAGCCCTAGGCATCAGCTCTCGATAATTCCCGAGCTTCGAGACAGAAAATAGAAAGGAATATTCAATAGTTGCTAGCTAAAACTGTGGGTAAATAAGCAATTTACAGACACATGTGAATGTGCTGACCTGATCCATTGCTCCTCAACAATAAACTCATCTCGGACATTGATACTTATCTTTTGAAGTCCCTCAATTTTGTCTGGGCGGCCTCATAGAGGTCGGCTGTTGCCTGAGTGCCAGCAAACTCCATCATTTCCTGGGCTATATAGTCATTGATGAATGCTTCTATGTTTCTACCATCTCTTTCCAGACAGAGCAATAAGCTGCCAATGGAACACATAAATGAGTTCATATACTCAAGGTCATGGTAACCTAATAAGAAAGGAAACCAGATCTAAAAACTACAGGGATCAGAGACCCCCATGTCCTCCCTACAAGAAACACAAAGGGTCCCACATGTGCAGAGCCTAAACAACAATGTCACATTACCTCAATGGGATGTTGTTTGGAAGCTCCCTTATCAGATTTGACCAACATAATAGTAGAGAGATGGCGGGTTGTCAAAGTCAAGCTCCCAGATTGTACGTTATGGTAGAAAGGATATGGCATTCAAATGCAACCACCCCACCCACCCACCCCTCAAAACACACACACACACACACACGTACATATCAATTTCTTCAGAGAGTTTTCTAGAGAATCGTCAAATTGTATTTGTTTATTTTTCTAATGTTGAAAGAAGCATGACGATGATGTTAGTGCTATAAACATCCTAAAGTTGTACCTCCTTTTCAGTAAATTTGGCCAAGTTGAGATGTCAGAGTAATGGCAATTTACATCCTTTAAACTCAATTTCATCCTACAGAATACAAAAGATGTGCTTCAATGTCTCGTCCAGTATATAGAGTTAGAGTGTATAGGATACTTCTGATTTTGTTAATATACTAGAATATCTATTTGTAGCCTGTTTGAAGATCACTAGGTAACTGCAAAGATTAAAAGGATAAGGAGGAAATTCCAATTGATCTCTGACAATTGAGGGGGAGACGATTTGACTTCCACTAGAAATCTCATGAGTTATTCACAATGATGGCTATGCCTGGTCACTGGTAAATCTTCTCGTGTATTTGATAATCTTAGAGCGCAATTAAGCAGAAGGAAGAATGACCAACCTGGCGAGCTACTTGAGCAAGTCTCCGACTGTCTCTTGATGACTCATTCATTGCGTCAGATTTTTTTGGCTCTCGAACTTCATCCTCCATATCCTCCTTCTTCTTCTTCATTTTACTCTTTCGGGGTGCAGCAGTTTCATCAGTGTGGTTTGAGGGCTCTCTTCTGCGCTTTCTCTGGAAGGTGTACTTGAGAGGCGTTGAGTTGTTAGTTTGAGTACATCCTGCACCATTCAGCTCTGAATCCAGGACTCTCACATCAGTCATTCCATCATCTAATTTACCATCTGGAAATATCAGAATCTCCGCACTACTAATTTCCTTCTTCACTGACTCAGAATCATCTATAAACTCTTCTTCCCTGAAAGCCGTTCTGTTATTTCGTGATTGCAATGTAGAATCTCCATTTCCTATGACAAGGCCTGCATCCAAATTGGGCAAGAAGCCCTTTTCAGTTTCCTTCGGCAGAGTATCAGCAGAAGTAAAGTCGGCATCAAGTTGCTCGGCCTTACAACGACGAAGAATAGACGGTTTAGTAGTTGAAGTGAGCTGGTCAGGAAGACACTTCCTTCCTCTAGCTATCTTTTTTCTCTTGCCTTTGAGAACTATACCATCAGCAAGGTAGTTACGATTACTCTGCAACATATCCTGCAACCCTAAGGGACTTTTCAGCTTTTTCACTGTTTCAGCCCTCAAAGAGACTCCACAATGGGCAACTTCACCAGATTTAACAGTGTCATTCGTTGAGCATGACTTGCAGTCAGAAAGAACTGAAGTTTGAGAACACTTCATGAGCTTACTAGAAGAGAGTTTTTGTGAAGTAGCTTTGTACTTTCTAAGTTGGGCCCCTCTTCTTCTTCTAGTTGGGACCTTTGAAGTTCTATTCAGTTCCTTTCCAGGTAGCTTCTCCGCCACCTCCAGGGTTTCTTCCATGGAAGCTTTATCCGTTCTCTCACAGTCCAGAGCACAAACTGCTGCGGAATTTTCTACTGCTCCTAAAGTTCGATCCAGCATGTGTCCTTCAAACGCACGGACTCTCTGTGTACACCCATTCCGGTACAGCTCAGGCTCCTTTCTTCTCGCCATTATTATGGAAGCTAAATCTGGGCTTTGATCACAATCATCCTCCAAAGGGGCATCTACCAATTGTCGAGCCTGCTTTCTTCCATTGCAGCTCTTGCGGTCCCTGGCTATGTTAGTCAAGGACCCGTCCTCCAGAGGAGTCACAGTTTCGAGCTCTGAGTCGGATGAATAGGGTACAATGGATCGAAAGGAATTCACATGATTCTCTGGAGTTACATCCTTACTACGAAATGATAGTTCCTCTGGTTCTCCTATTTGGTTTTTCTTCGCCTTCTCCAATTCATCCTGCACACTCCTCAACTCTACTCTCATGTCTAGGATCTTGTCTTCTGCCTCCTGTAGCTGCGCTTCAAGCTCTTGAATCCTTTCCCTTTGGCTCACAGACGTTATTTCTGCTTCAGCCATCTATATGGAACAAAAACCAGCAACAGCTATTAGTGCTGAATGTCATCAGACAGCATACAGAGGCATATACGAATAAATCTCAGCTTCATTCTTAATCATTAAACCGTGTAATTACCTTGAAGTAGTGCACATATTGAACTTAGACCGACGTGAACTTACAAAAGATTGGATTTGCAGAAACTAAAGCATATTCCTTCAATTCTACAGAAAAGTTATTAAACTTTCAGAATGTCTCAATCAAATAATCAAATGATGACATTACCATTTCTCTAACAATTCGTGATCAGCACCTCTAAGTATGACAAGTGCAAAACAGATTTTAAGTATGCCAGGTCACATGTGCTCGAGAAGATGAATTGAATCAAGAAATGCTTTTAGCAACTGAAAACTGATATTAGGAAGCAGTTACCTAAAATGTAATGCTAAAGTGAGTAAAGCGAAAAGATGGATGTCAACAATGATAGAATCTCCTCGTTCACATACAAGATTACCAAAAGCGGATGTAATTCAGAAGACCCAAGCTAGCAGAATTTCCAACTGAAGGATACTTCTCCTAAGACTAAGCTGAATTTTCATCATGCCATGTTTTTATTTCCTTCTTTCTTTTGGAGAGCTTTGAAAGTACTCAATGGTACTATAAACAGAATACTACAATTCAAAATGTCTATCAGGTGAGCATTATGAAAACCAATGCACGCATAGTAGCCACGAGAGATCCGTAAAGCAAGCAATGCATGGTCAAAGATCTTTCCACCTTTCTAGTGAAGTTATCATTACATCAAGGTAAAATGAATCATCAGTACAAGCTGAAATTGATCAACTAACCAAGTACCTAACTTTTGCACTGCACAGATGCTATCCACTAGAAAATCATCAAATGCCTATTGATCTGCATATGCAGACTCAACATTTAACTGCAATGAAATGTTTGAGGCACTGCTCTTTTGCTGTTCAATATGTAACTTCAAATCCAGAAACCTATCTTGAAAATGCAATCAGGCAGATTAACTAACGGATTATTTCACTAACTTTGGAATCACAATTTCACCCCAGCCATTATCAAATCTCACATTGCGTGATCTCAGCACAGCTGCTCCATCAGAATCAGATCAGAAAAAAACCATCAACAAGCAGCAAGTAACTCAGGCTTAGATCAATCAGTTTGGACGACTAAAAAAGCCAAACGAAACAGTTCCCAGATAAGCATTAAACAACCAAACCGACTGTCAGCTCGTGGAAGACGAGAACACACCTTGGCATCCATCATCTGCTTCAAGCGAAGCAGCATTCGAAGGCCTTCCTCTTTGGTAGCCTTCAGATCATGCTGAACCCGGAGCGCCTTGCGCTCCGACGCCATTACGCGAGCCGCCGCCTCCTTCGCCGTGTTCAGAATGATATCCGCGTAGGCCTTCTTCAACGCCACCATGCTCTTGAAAATCCCACAAACAAAAACAAAAAAGAAAAGGAAAAAAAAAACTCAAAAAATCAGTAGGCAACTCGGAATTACGCAATCGAGACTCCCACACACGCTCGGTGCGCGAGAATCAACCGTCGGAAGCACAAAGACCACGCAACATTCCGCCCCGATGAGCACAAGCGAGCGTGACAAATTGCAGGCGGCGAAAGCGGAGGCGGCAGGAGAAGAAGTGACGATCGGAGGTTCAGAGCGAGAGAGAGAGAGTAGAGGTTACCTCAGATTCGTCCATGGTTAGGGCTAGGACGAGGTGGTCTCGAGAGAGAGAGAGCGAGCAACGAGAAGAATGGAGGTTATATATGTGCGAGTTCGACCTCCGTCTCTGGGGAGCGGTGTGTCTGTTAGCAACTGAAAAGAGAAAGGAAGCCGAGCAGAGGTTACGGGTTTCTCCTACAATTACACGATTGCCCCTCGTTTCGAAATTCAATTACGAGGCTCGCGTTAGTTAAGGATGGTGTCGACTGTCGAGTCAGTTGAGGGGTCCGGTCTTCGGGAATCCGGTCGGTTGGTTTTTTCTCTTTTCCTTGTTTTTTTTAATAAATATTTTTTATTTTCTTCGTGTTTTATCTGATAGGAAAATCCAATTGACATATAATAATAACATCATTCTTTGAACTCGTAATTTGGCGAGAAAAAAAAAAGAGATAATAATACAGATGATCCCTGAACTTTTATTCAATATGTAACATAATCCCTGAACTTTCAATCTGACCAACGTGGTCCTTGAAATTTTGGAATATGTTTAGTTTAGTTCATGAATTATAAGGTGATGTTTAACGTAGTCCTTTTATTAATTCAAGTTCAGGGATGATTTTGAATATTTTTTTTAGTTTAGGAATTAAGTTGAACGTGTTTTAAAAATTCGTAGATCATATTAAACGAATTAAAAATTCGGAGGTCACATTGTATATCGGGCTAAAGTTTAAGAGCCATTTTCCCAAAAAAAGAAAGGGTAAGAGTTGGTATTTAAAAGTCCAATACAAAAGTTTGAATCTATCGATGGAAAGAGACTGCGTGTATATAATAGTATATAAATATAGATAAGAGATGTATGATACTATAACACTCCTTGCAGGACGTGTAGAAGATTAGATTAGAATCGATACATGAAATTCGATGAACAGGGGACCATACATGCGAAATAAACCGACTAGAACATGGCTCCGATACTTGCCTTAAAAAGTCCAACCCCAATTTCAAATCTACATAATTTTTTCCACCTGATTTTCTTGAACTTTTTCCCAACAAGAGAAAATCTCTCTATTCTCGGTCCATTTCTTTCCCTACCATTTCCAATCAGAATTGGTTGGTATTTATTCATGCTGATTTCTTGTGCAATAATAATAATAATAATAATAATAATAATAATAATAATAAAAAGTTCCAACATGCTGAGGGGCGATCTGGTCATTCGGTGTTCGCCGGAACTCCGATCACAGATTCTATATTTGTGAATGGAAGAGAATAAGGGAGAGGGAGTTGGTATATAGAGAATCGGCCGGTCCTTGAATTCTTGGGTCTCGTTTGTTTCAAAAAAACAAAAAAGAATGATTTACAAAATATTGTTCCAAAAAGACACTAAATGGAGGCGCTGATCTCATAAAATTTTTTGCCTGATTATTCATTGTTATGGCAACACAACCAATCATTTTTTTGGAATATACATGCGAAATCATCCAATTTTTTTTAAACGAAAAGAGCCTTAAATTGTACTTATTTAGCACCAATTTGGACCCAAAAGTCTGAGATCAGTGCCTCTATTTCTTATTTTATTTTTTTGGACAAAAAACCCATGAAACTTTTATTGAAATCAAAAGGAATTTACACTAGAGTTTCCACAATCTAAACATAACAGTGACCAAAGAGGACAGGGGCTTAATAAGCCAATTTGGGTCCATTCGACCCGAGCTCGGTACATCCCTATATCAACGGACAATTTGATCTCGTGACCTCGCGTCCGTGGGATACTAACACCATGCCGTTGGCGGTGCGATCGCCACCGGTGCGGTGCGGTCGTTTTGTTTGTGGTTTGAGGGGGGGTGGGGTGGCGTGGGGTTGGGTTGGGGGGGAGAGGGCCCACGGAGCTCCATTTGGAAACGTTCACGGGCACCCACCCAACTTGGCAACTCCCAAGAAATGCGGTGGCCCCGATGCGACGACGTTTTGGGCGAGGCGCGATTTTTCAGTTTTTGGATCGCTCCAGGCGCAAAAGAGGAAACGTGGGGTCCACGGGATCGAAGATCACCTTCTAACGAACAGAGGAACGAGACAACACTATAATATACACACACGGGCACAGATACGTATATAACTAGACGCGCTTTGCTCAAATTATCATAGAAAATACAAAATAAATGGAATATGAAAAAAAAACTCGGATATGATTAATCAGTCATCACAAACATTATGACTTATATATGTTCCATAAGTTCTTTTTTGGAAAATGATGCATATGGTCCTTAAATTTTGGTTTAGTTATAATGTGATCCCCAAGCATTTAATTTTTTTTTCAATATGGTCTCTAGATTTTTAGTGCACGTTCAATGTAATTCCTGAACTATGTGAAAATATTTAATAATATCCTTCCATTAATTAAAATTCTAGAGACAATATTGAATATTTTCATGTAGTTTAAGGACTACATTGAACGTGTGCCCAAAGTTTAAGGGCTTTATTGAATAAATTAAAATTTCAAGGACCACATCGAAGAAAATAAAATTTTAGGGATCATATTGTACATTGGGCCAAAATTCAGTGATCATTTGTATAATTTTTCCTTCTTTTTACGGCTTATTTGCTTATGAAATAATTTCGACATATGATTTTTCCTCGAGCCGCACTATTTCCACTCCTCCTTTAGCTAAAATACTCCTAAATACAGTAATTTGACTATATTATCCTTTGCATGTCCCACTTTTTATCATCCTTTCTTGCCAAAATGGCTCATCCACCCCCTAATGAATTAAAAGGACAGAATTACTCAAATAATGAGTCCCGTTGGGCCCCACCTTGACTTCACATTCTTCTTCCTTCTAATGGGTTTCTATCTCCATCTCCCCCTACTCTCTTTCTGTTCCAATGGGACAGATCGTGAGTCTTTCGCAAAGTAAAATTGTTGAGAGCTTCTTCTACGATTCTTATTCGAATGGGCTTTTGAAGGACGGGGTCGCATAGGTTCTTGAATTTGGTGAAGCCCCTTTACATGGGCCGTCTCCAAGAGGTACATTGACACCATGAAGTTCCCTTTACTTGAGTTGCTACTGGCATTGTCTCCAACAACGGCAGTCTCTACATGGGAAAGATCAAGTGGGTGATTCTGGTAACAGTGATTGTTCTTAGCCATCTCTTCGGCAGACATCATGGTACAACCGCCATGGAAAGCATCACGGCCACCTTCATTCATAGTCTCGACCACCACCACGATTGTTCTAAGCCATCTCTCTCTTCCCCCAGACTAATGATTGCCCTCTTTTTCTCTTATAATCGAGCGATTTAAGGTCCACGACCTCAGATAGACGATGATGTGCGGTTTCAACCTTCAAGGACCTTAGACAGGCAAGTTGCTTGCTATGGGCTAGAATCATAGTGGATCTAAGGCCATCACAACGACTGTGTGGTAGGTGCATGATGTTGACGATAAAATCTGTGTTGGTCGGATTCATTTAATTATGGAACTAAGAGAGAGGGGGGTCGATGAGGACGGCAAGAGGTGGTAGCTGAGAGTAATTTGAGCCGTAGGGTGCCTAGGCTAGCTAAAATTAACAGAAAGAGGCGAGAAAGGTGAAGTTGACCGGAGAAGAGAGTGATGGGAGATGGAGACAGAGACACATAAGGAGGAAGGTTGTGTTTGGAATCAGCTTTGGAAGGGTCTTCGGACACTCGAAGGCCTTTGGGCCAAATATGAGATGTTTGGTAAAAAATTTATAAACATCCTCCCACAAAAGTGAGCATTCTCAAGGCCAAAAGCCATGGTTGCCTTGGGCATTCTAGCATTCTCGGTATTTGCTGAGAGTGAGTAAATTTTTTTTTGTTTTGCCCTGATTATCCTCATAATTTTTTTATTCCAAATTTACCCCTTTCTCATCAAAATGAAACCCTATCTGCATCTTCTCTTCCTTCTCTAGCGTAGCTCACGTGAGATCGTCGCTGCCACTAAAGCGCCATTGCTGCCGCTATGCCCTCTGCAACCCCCTCTTCTACCTTGCTGCCTCACTTGGCGACGGTGAGGTCGAGCCTCGCCTGGTCGTGGCGAGGCTTGACCTTTCCTGACGATGGCAAGGCAGGGCAAGGCGTCGCAAGCCTAGATCTAGGCTTACGAGGTCGAGCCTCGCCCGATGACGACGAGGCGTCACCCGACGTCGAGCCTCACACGACGACGGTGAGCCATCGTAGGCCGAGTGAGGCATCGCAAGCCCAGATTTGGGCCTGCGACATCGAGCCTTGCCTAACCATGGCGAGGCTCGACCTACCCGAGCCTTGCGCCATGGTGAGACTCGACCTTTCTCGCCACGGTGAGGTGAGCCTCGCCGGCCATGTAAGGCTCGACCTTGTCGTCGTCGTGCAAGGTCACGGTGGTGAGGTCGAGCCTCGCCATGGCCAAGCGAGGCTCGGCCTCATCGGCAGCCCTCTGGCCGGTTGCCAGACTAGCTAGAGGTAAGGGAGGGGTTGGGGAAAGGAAAAAAAAATCATAAATAAAATTAATAAAATATTAAATATTAGTCGTCGGTAATTCAAAAACTTTTCAAATTTATGTTTACCAAATAGCATTTTTCCAGTCGCATTTCAAAAATTTTTTAATTGTAGTTTACCAAACGATATTTGTATTTCGCCAAATCTCTTTAATCAAAAGGTTTTTACATTTTCTTAAAGACTTTCCCCAAAAGTCAATCCAACGCAGCTGAAAAAGAACATGAAGCTAAGGTGGTGCCCAATGGAACTCACTATTTGACTAAGTTTGTCATATTAATTCTTTTGAGATGGATGAGCCATTTCGGCGAAAATATGGGATGCTAAAAAATGGGACCTACATAGGGTAACATAATCAAATTATTTTGTTGAGGAGTGTTTTAACAAAAGAAGGATGAGAAAAAGCGATGCCTTTTTTCCTCTCATCTAGATTGTGTTATTATGCTATACACAAATTAAATTAGGCCTAATACCCTCAAAAAAATCCAACTTTAACTCTTATCCCAATTCTATCTTTTGTCTCATAAAAAATTTCAATTTTAGGTTCAGTCTTAATTTTACCATAAACTTTTTTTTGTCCCATAAAAAACTTTCAACTTTATGTCATGTCTCAATTCTACCCTCAACTTTATTTTGTCTTGTGAAAAGCTCTCAACTTTAGGCCTTGTCCCAATTTTACCATCCAGTTTCAATTTTACTCTAAAATTTTTATAGCCTCACTAAAAACCACAAGCTTTTACTTGAGTTACAAATATGCTCCGACTAATCCTTCGTCCAAAATATATCGTTGACAATTGAGAAATGGAAAACTCCCAAACACAAATTAGTTGAGTGTTCCGAGCGCGAGCTCTTCAACCACGAGAGATAAAATATTCCCAAGCATAAGAGCATAAAGATTGAGCGCAAAATCACTTAGGACGATTTTGACTAAGTCGGATTTAAGATTAAGTGAAAGTTTGTGATCTTTTATGAGATACAAGATTATAGTAAAATTGAAATTGAACCTAAAACTGGGATTTTTTTTATGAGACAAAAAAGGTTTTGGATTGAATTAGAATTGAACCTAAAGTTAAGGGTTTTTTGTGGGATAAAAAAAAGTTTACGATGGAATTGTGATTGCATCTAAAGTTGGAGGGTTTTTACTAGACAAAAGGTAAAATTGAGACAATAGCTAAAATTGAAAGTGTTTTTTTGTTAGGGTATTAGGTCAATTAAATTAGAGTAGAACATGACTCCGATATATGTTAGAAAATCCAATCTAAGATTTTTTTTTTCATTTGGAGAGACCAAAAAAATTTCCGGTCCGATGGATTTCGAATGTACATCAGTTTTTTCCTCCTCAATCTCCTCGAACCTTTCTGTACAAGAGAATTTGACGATGCTTTGTCCATTTCTTTAGCTACAATTTCTTTCCATGCCCATTATGCCCTCCCTAAATGAAAATGGTCGGTCTATCATTCTTGTTGATTACTTGTGCCATCATGTATAAACAAAATTAACATGATTATGCGCAATTAAGGATTCAATCTGCCCTCTTAGATAGTAATCTACGGTTTTCAGATTTGAAACCTTGATTAGCATATCCGGTACTTAAGTCAGCAAACGGAAGAGAGTAAAAGAAAAGAGACGCGATATGGAGATTGATCGGCCCTCCGATACCTAAGTTGCGCTCATTTAACGCCAATCTCGATAACAAAAGTTTGAGATCGGCGGACTTATCGCCGCTACCCCAATGGAGATATCAATGGATGGAAACATCCAATGAGAGCTAGGTATAATTTCAATCTCGTGACCTCATAGGCCGTGGTATACCAATCGCCGTGCCGCGGCGGTTGGGAACGCGGTCGTCGATAAAAGGGGGGCTGACGGAGCCCATTTGGAAAGGTTGACAGGCGGTGCCCAAGTTCCACGAAATGCGGTGGTCCCGATGCGACGACGTTTGAAGGCGAGGCGCGAATTCTTAGTTTTGGATCGCTCGAAGCGCCGAGGGGAAAAGTGGGGTCCACGATGGCGTTCCTCCGGTCAACACGACGACGCCCCAGGAAATGAGTGAAGGTGCCACGTGGGAAGCGGGACATTTTCTTACAGAATCGGCGACAGAGGAAAGAGAAAAACAATATGTATACACGAAAAATTGAAAAAAAAAATGTGAACATAAATACATCATTTTGTTTACGTATAAGTTATAGATGATTGATTATTTAAGTACGAAAAATTTGGAGCGATAATCACGAACATGAGAGAAAATTTACCAAAAAAGCTTTAGATATATTAAAATTATGCCAATTCAGTATTGAATCGGTTGTGTACGTTATAGCTGATCTAACTTATATGAATTCAAAATATAAAGAATTGCGATTGAATAGCTCGATAAATAACAGAGAGAGAACACTTGGAGAGCTTAAAGTAACGAACTGAGTATGTACATCGAAAGGTTGCTCTCGACGGTATGCCTCGTGCGGAACCTAAGTACACATGCCACAAGTTTACCAAGTCAAGAAACGGAATCCCGTTTGACGGGGTTTCAACTTTCAAACGCTAGACAGAAAGTTCGGACTTTGAACGAGCATTTATGGGAAAAAGAAGGGCAGTTTGATTTGAAGTTGGAAATTGAAGAGAACATTTCAGGAAAGACAGGGAGGCCCCGCATTCTCAAGTGGCTGGACCATGAGTTGCCCGGATGCAAATGGAATGAAATCGATTGGCGGCATTGACGCCGAATTCCAAATTCATTTCCCAAAATCAAGAAAGTATTCTTCACATTTGATAAACAATGGCGAATCAAAAACACACAAAAAAAAAGAAAAAGAGACGACTTTATTGCAATTCAGGTATTGCATAAATTTATTTCTGTATAGTTAGAACGAAGACGTGAATCCTAGGGGTGAGCATGGTTTGGATTGGTCCGGTTCCCTTAGGAACCGGGGACCGGTAGTCTAATGAAGCCTATAAAATGAAAGTAAAAAAGGAAATGTATTTAGAAAAAGGGACCCGTTCGATATTCACATATTTATGTACCATATTCTTGTGATTCACATGTGGATGTTCATGTCACAATGAATATCGAATAAATGTTTCATATTGTACGGAATTATGTGAATCTCATTTCTCCGCACAAAATTGTATTTAACGAGAAAACATTTAACTGGAAAATTTTTTCCCCATAGGCAAGTCCTTTCTTTGCCTAGAATCTCATTTCTAAGCATATCAATTGTATTTAAAAAAAAAAAATTTGTCAGTTCAGATGAGCAGTCAATCGTCTGGTTTCCCTCTAGAATCGGGAACTGGATCGCCCCGGACACCGATTCCACCTTGAAGAACCGAGGACCTTTAGAACCGGACCAAACACGTCGGTTCGATCCGGTCCGGGCGGTTTCCGATCTAGTCGGTCCATATGGATCATCCCTAGTGAATTCAATTGTCTTTTTTCATACGTGATTGCCTGTAGCTTACTGTTATTTTCCTATTGGATGGAGATAGTGGATTAGTATAATACATGGATCAGAGAGGATCAACTAGTGCAGCACAAAAACTGGCCACTTGCCCATTTTGCTGTTGATCGTGGAGAATTTCGAAATCAATGAGCAGTGAAGAAGCACCATCTCCCATTTCTTGATTCTTTCGTCTTCTCCTTTATTATGGTCAAAACCCTTTTGATTATACCATCTTCAAGAATCCATCTTTGGTCTAACCATTGTTAATCGTCAAGAACCTCACTCGCCGTTGAACTTTGGATGGAGACACCCGCAAAAAGCACTCACCCGAAAGGAAAAAGAAGCTCAGCTTCCTGTTTTATCCCCCTGCAGATTTGTGGTCGACATGCCTTCTTAACATCTCGCTCGTTCCCAAAGTTTTCATTTTTACGCGTAAAGCTCACCCCCTAAAGCTGGTCACCCACAAGAACGCCATTTGCTCTGCCTCTCATGAATGGTCCTTTTCGTTCAGTATAAGCTGGTTCAGAGGCTTTTCGCTCGAGTTGGTGAGCGAGACCATCATCAATGACACGTTCGTCGGATCTGACGATCTTGTTTCTGATTGCATGGCTTGTTTCGGCGGTCGCTGTCGTTGAGGACGATGTCAAGTGCTTGCAGGGTCTCAAAGCCTCGCTCAGCGACCCACAAGGGAAGCTGAGTTCTTGGAGATTCGCGAGCTCGTCGGTCGGGTTCATATGCAAGTTCGTGGGCGTTTCTTGCTGGAACGACCGAGAGAATCGCGTGCTCAACCTCGAGCTCCGGGGAATGGACCTGACAGGGCAGATTCCGGAGTCATTGCAGTATTGCCAGAACTTGCAGACCTTGGATCTCTCCAACAATGGCCTCTCTGGTACAATCCCTTCTCGAATATGCACGTGGCTTCCTTACTTGGTGACCCTTGATCTGTCAAGCAATGGCCTTTCGGGCTCTATACCACCCGAGCTAGTGAACTGCACTTACTTGAACAATCTTGTGCTCGCGAATAATCACCTCACCGGGACTATACCGTATGAGTTCTTGACTCTAGATAGGCTCAAGAAGTTCTCGGTCGCGAACAATGATCTGAGAGGGACGATCCCTTCCTTCTTTGATAGGTTTGGTAAGGCAAGCTTTGCAGGGAACGATCTCTGTGGAGAGCCTTTAGGGAAGTGTGGTGGGTTGAGCAAGAAGAACCTGGCGATCATCATCGCTGCTGGGGTTTTTGGTGCTGCTGCATCTCTGCTGCTGGGTATGGGCCTGTGGTGGTGGTATCATCTGAGGGTTGTGGGGAGGAGGAGGAGAATGTATGGGATGGGGCGGGATGATGATACTTCTTGGGCTGAGAGGCTTAGGGCTCATAAGCTTGTCCAGGTTTCCCTGTTTCAAAAGCCGATCGTCAAGGTCAAGTTGGCCGATCTAATGGCCGGCACGAACAATTTCAGCGTGGAGAATATAATCTTATCCACTAGGACTGGATGCACTTATAAGGCCGTCCTCCCAGATGGATCTGCGCTGGCGATTAAGCGGCTCAATACTTGTAAGCTCGGGGAAAAGCAGTTCAGGTCGGAGATGAATCGGTTAGGACAGCTGAGGCACCCGAATTTGACGCCCCTTTTGGGGTTCTGTTTAGTGGAGGAAGAGAAGCTGTTGGTTTACAAGCACATGTCCAAAGGCACTCTTCACTCTTTGCTCCATGGAAGCAGTGTTTTATTGGATTGGCCAACTAGGTTCCGGGTCGGTTTAGGCATCGCTAGGGGCCTCGCTTGGCTTCATCACGGGTGCGATCCACCCTTCTTGCATCAAAACTTGTGCTCCAACGTGATCCTTGTCAACGAAGACTTTGAGGCCCGGGTAGTTGATTTGGCTTGTCGAGGCTCATGACCACCTCGGAGTCCAATGGGAGCAGCTTCGTGAATGGCGACTTAGGGGAGTTTGGCTACATTGCTCCAGAGTACTCGAGCACTATGGTTGCTTCGATGAAGGGGGATGTTTATGCTTTTGGTGTGGTGCTTTTGGAGTTGGCAACGGGGCAAAAGCCTCTCGAGGTGAACATCCCTGATGAAGAATTCAAGGGTAATCTAGTGGATTGGGTGAATGTGCTCTCTAGCACCGATAGAATTAAGGATGCCGTCGACAAAGCTCTCTGGGACCATGGCTATGACGGCGAAATTCTGCAGTTCCTGAAAGTCGCTTGCAGTTGCATAATTTCTCGACCGAAGGACCGATGGTCCATGTACCAGGCCTACCAGTCATTGAAGAGCATGGCTGAAGAGCAGGGTATGACGGAGCAATACGGCGAGTTTCCTCTCATTTTCTTGAAGCAGGATAATGAGTCGATGTAGCTTAAGAGGGAAGAGTCGAAGCTTGATGCGATTTTCAGGCTTCCGTTCCCATGGAAATTCATGAGTATTTGGTAAAAACTCGAAAACATTCCTGTTGTAAGGTGGCGCAATCTGTATCTTCAGCAGCATACGTAATTTTTCTAGATGATGGAAATAAGCTATTTAGCTCTTGGTTCTTGCATTTATCAGGAGCATATGATATTTACTGGCTCTTTCCTGTGTGGGAAGAGGTTTAAGAAATAGAATCGACTTCATCTTTTACGTGCTCCCCCTGCTTATTGATTCATAGTTCGCTGCGGTAATTAACATCCATCAGCTCCGACATTTTACTTTCTCATGCCTCTACCGGTTATCCGGACCGGATATTCGCTTGTTGGTCACGCAGAGTCAGACTCTGTTGGCAAACCTTTCCAAGCTAGTTTACCACGCGGTTAAATTTGGCGAGTCGATTAATGCATGGAACTTGAAGATAGTCTCGCATGATCTCCCTGTCATCGACAATTACTGCCGGTAGTTCCTTAGGCGCCAAATACCATCCACGAAGATCTTTCGAAAGGGCTACTGGAATTTCCTCTCGGGAGCGCGTCTTAGATACATAAGGATCGCAAGTTCCATTTTGCTTAGGACGAAGACTCTCTGTTCTCTGGAAATGTTAGTCGCCTTGCAGGCTCCCGACCACCGATCAACCACTAAGACGGAGAAGCGCCCGGAGCATTGTGGCACATCCGGATGCCGTCTTCTGTGTGCTTTTTACGATGGAATTCTGGTCCAGCCAATGTCTTCTCCAGAACCAAGAAAACTAAGCTCTCTTAGAAGCTCAAAGGCGATGCCCTGATGGGCTATCGGTGCTTGCATCATTCTCAGGCTTTCTGTAGCCCGAGCCTCTCTTGGGCTAACTTTGAACCAGGAACTAAACTGGTTTACTCATGTTAGTACAGTCCCGCTTCAGCAACAGAAACACAGACATTGAGTAAAAACAAATTCTACCGAATGATTGATGGTATCGATTGTAAAGACCTGCGTCTTTTGGCGGCCTCAATCAACTGCACAAAAATTGCTACTTTTAAATCCATGAGTGCAGTCGTCCATCAAAAGGCAAACAGAAATTCTCACCAGAAAACAAGAACTTGCACGAGCTGGGACTATGTCTCCCATGCAACAAAAGGGAGACCCCGAAGTTTTGAATCTCACTTCACTTTTTAGACCGAGTCCTTTTACTTCTCGAACCACACAAAATCAAGCGAGGAAAAAGGGGCAACGCAAAAGGGGAGGGGGCAAAAAAATAACGGGGGAGGATAGAAAGCAAAAGCAACTGAGCTTAGATTGCTCCTTACCT
Organism: Psidium friedrichsthalianum; assembly: GCA_019149425.1. Classification (NCBI taxonomy): domain Eukaryota; kingdom Viridiplantae; phylum Streptophyta; class Magnoliopsida; order Myrtales; family Myrtaceae; genus Psidium; species Psidium friedrichsthalianum. The sequence continues at coordinate 24,379 of JAGVVM010000524.1, read as the reverse complement.
TTCCCTTTCTTTTAACTGCTTGTTTTCGGGAGGAATTTTTAGTCTCATTCTATCATTTTGAATTCCGCGTATGGTGAGGCTTTTCAAGACCTTCAACTCCGATACCATTTTAAAGTTTGAATGCAGATTCTTTTGACTTGCATCATGAAACTAGGGGCTAGGGCATCCGGACTAATGATAGGTAGTCATGCGGACGATTGCAACTGCGAGGGTTGGTTGTCAAATGTAATTTGATCTGGATTGGCTTAATTTGAGACAAAGTGCTGCCTGTCTTTCTAGTGTTAAATGGAGGAACCAAGTGGCACCATATTTAAGTTAAATGTCTCGAATTACTCCACATGGAAGCCTTAGATGGAAGGCATGTTATATTGCAAAGATTTATTTGATCCTGTCGAGGATGATGAGGCTCAAGGAGACAAGAAAGACAAAGAATGGGAGCAAACGAATCGAAAGACGGTTAGGTTTATTCGACAATAGATTGATGAAAGTGTATTTCATCATGTTGCTCAAGAAACGAAAGTGGATACTTTGTGGAAGAAATTACAAGATCTCCATGAGAGGATAATTCTACAAAATAAAGCTCTTCTAGTTAAACGACTTGTGAATTTGAGATATGAGGAGGGGAGTAGTATGTCGGAACATTTGAGTAAATTTCAAGATGTTGTAAATCAATTGACAAATCTTGAGATTGACTTAAGTGATGAATTGCAATCATGTTTGATGCTTGGTACTCTTCCCGATAATTAGGACAGTTTATTGTGGCATTAAACAATTCGGCTCTTTACAGTGCGCTTTCTATGAGCATGGCTAAAGAAAGCTTGTTTAATGAAGAAACAAGGAGCAAAAGCTTGAATTATGCTTCTAGATCGAAGGTACTTGTCGTAGAAAATAGGGCAAGAAGCCAATCAAGAAAGTTTCAAAGTAATAATTGGGGCAAGTTAAAAGGAAGATCGAAGTTAAGGCCAATGAGAAGTGTGAAGTGTCATAATTGTGGCAAGATGGGATCCCATGATAGTAATGGAAATAGAAAGAAAAGAAAAAAAATGTAGGATGGGAAACAATGATGTTTCTAAGGTATTGACATGAGAGATGTTTATTTGAAAATCGATGTGGAATGAAATTTATTTCTGAGAAATGTGAGATATGTTCTAGATATTCAACTTCACTTGATCTCCACGGATACCTTAGATGACGATAGTTATTGCAATTCCTTCTATGATGGAAAATGGAAATTAGCTAAATACTTGATAGTAGTGACAAAAGGTAAGAAGACATGCACTCTTTACACCATGCAAGCAAATTAATAAGAAAAGAGATAAATATAGTGGAGAACTTTTTAGTTGATCTATGGCACATGAGATTTGGTTATCTTAGTGAAAAGAGGCTTGAGACTCTCGCTAGAAAGAATTTTCTACCATTGAAGAAGAAAAATTTAACAAAATGTACTCATTACCTCAAGGGTAAGCAACATCGATTCTCATTTTATAGTTCCTCTCCCCAAATAGAATTTAACGTATTTGATTTAGTTCACACTGATATTTGTTGTATTGATGCTAGAGCACTTGGTGGTGCACTATATTTTGTGACACTTATCGATAGTTGCACCAGAAAAGTGTGGGTTATTGCTTTGAAATTTAAAGACCAAATGCTTATGGTTTTCAAACAATTTTATGTCAACATAGAAAGAGAAACTGGGAAGAAGCTGAAATGTGTTTGAGTTAACAACGGTAGTGAATATAGAGACTCGTTTGAGTATTATTGCAAGGATTATGGTATCAAGCTTGAGAAAACTATCCCCAAGATACCACAACATAATGGTGTAGTAGAAAGAATGAATCTGACAATTAATGATCGGATTTGGTATATGCTATTTCGTGCGAAGTTGCCTAAGTCTTTTTGGGATGAAGTGATGAGAACGACAGTGGACTTAATAAACCTTTCTCCATTAGTTCCTCTTAAGGGAGATGTTCATAAGAGCTTAGAGTGTGAAAGATGTTTCCAACAGTTATCTGAAAGTGTTCGGTTGCTAGGCATTTGCATATGTTCCAAGAGATGAAAGGTTCAAGCTTGATGATAAGTATAAACAATGTATCTTCTTAGGTTATGTACATGTAGAGTTTAGCTACAGGTAATGAGATCCAACTACAAAGAAAGTCATTAGAAGTCGAGATGTGGTGCTCTTTGAGTATCAAACCATTGAAAACATTGATAAGCTAGGGAAGCCAAAGAATGTAGTTCAACACGTTATTAGTTTCAGCCGAATCCTCCTACCTTATTGGGTGGAAATCATGTGGAGAAGTGCATGGAAATCATGAAGAGGGTGAATCCTCACAGAATTTGATCCTTCAGTTGAGACGGGTGAATCAGTTGAGCAAGAGTAATCAGTTGAGCTAGTTGAGCAAGAAGAACCGGTCCTATCTCAAGTTAGATGATCATAAAGAGAATGTAGACCCTCACAAAGATATTAATCACATGAGTATGTATTACTCACTAATGCAAGAGAGTCATAAACTTATAAAGAAGCTATGTCATGTGATCAAAAGAATGAGTGGCGTGAAGCCATGCAAGATAAGCTCGAATCTTTACATGAGAACCATACATTTGAATCGATGAAGCTGTCTAAGGGCAAAGAACCCTCACAAATAAGTGGGTGTACAAGTTAAAGACAGAAGAAAACAGTTTGCAATCACGATACAAGTCTATGCTTATTATGAAGGGCTATCATTAAAAGAAGAGAATTGACTTTGAAGAAATCTTTTCACTGATTGTAGAAATGCCTTCTATTTGAGTTGTTCTTAGGTTGGCTATGAGTTTGGATTTAGAAACCGAACAACTTGATATAAATACAGTTTTTCTTTATGGAGACTTAGAAGAAGAAATATACATGGAGCAACCGGAGGGTTTTAAAGTGGAAGGCGAAGAGTCTCTTGTATGCAAGTAAAGCAAAGTCTATATGGTCTCAAGCATGCACCAAGATAGTAGTATATAAAGTTTGATTCATTCATGGATGTTCATGGGTATGATAAGACCAACTTTGATTCATGTGTCTTTATGAAAAGATTCTCAGATGATGATTTTATTATTCTCATACTCTATATGGATGATATGTTGATAGTTGGACATGATACTAACAAAATCAAGAGCTTGAAAAATGAGTTGAGTAAAGCCTTTGCGATGAAGGATCTTAGACCGATTAAGCAAACCCTTGACATGAGAATTACTTGTGAAAGGAAGAACTTGAAACTTTCGTTATCTTAAGAGAGGTACATTGAAAAGGTGCTTGAAAGATTCAACATGAATAGTACTTCACTTGCTGGTCACTTCAAATTGAGTAGTAATGAGTGTCCTCCGAGTGATGAAGAGAAAGAAGAGATGATGAAAATTCCTTATGTATATGCCATGGGTAGCTTGATATATGCCATAACTTGTACAAGACTAGATATTGCTCATCAGTTGGTACTGTAAGTAGATTTCTTTAAATCCAAATAAAGAGCATTGGAACGTTGTGAAATGGATTTTGAGGTATCTTAGAGGCGCTTCCAAATTTGCTTGTGTTATGAGAATAGAAAGCCTGAGTTGAGTGGCTATTCGGATTATGATTATGTCAATGACAATGATTCTCGAAAGTTCATATCGGTTATATGATGACCTTTATGGGGGGAGTAGTTTTGTGGCAATGGAGATAGCAAAAATGTGTTGCTTAATCTACGACTGAAGTGGAATATATCGCCATCACCGAAGGAGGCGAGGAACTCTTGTGGATGTAGAAATTCCTAAAATAGTTGGGCTTGAAGCAAGAAAATTTGTTTTATATTGGGATAGTATGAGTGCTATCTATCTAAGCAAAAATCCGATGTTGCATTTAAGATCGAAACATATTCATATAAGTATCATGGGTCCGAGAGAAATTAGAATAAAAGCTTTTCCTTCTTGAAAAAGTCCATACTGACGACAACGGATCCGACATGATGACTAAAGGCTTGCTCATGATGAAATTTGATTCTTATAGAAATAAGGCGAGTATGACGGAACTACCCACATGAGGTGGAGGGGGATTGGTGGGACTGCCTATGTGGGGCTAGGAAACAAATGAGAAAGAAAAACAAACCAAAAGAAAGAAAAGTCAAAAGAAGAAAAAGACAAAAATAAAAGAAGAAAGAGAAGAAATGGGGCTGTTTTCTTGTGAGCTCGTAGTAGTCGAGGGAGAAAAACAGAGGAAAGAGAAGAAAATAGGGGTGAGAGAACGCCGAGAGTCAATCTCGGTTTTGAAGAAAAGAAAAAGGGACGTAACTTTGCAATCCCGATTTGAAGGCCAAATATCGATAGAATTGGCTCAAATTTTAGTATGTCATTCGTGAGACCGAGGGCTACGACTTGATCTATTTTGTTCATTGAGATTTGTCTCCAAATTCTCCGAGTGTGGTTAGAGTTTCTCACCCCCTTTTGCATTATTCTACCTTTATGGTGATGAATACACTTATATTGTTGATGTTGAACCTCTAATGTGTGATTAGAGGGGAATTCCTTTTGTGTATCTACTATTCGTGACGATTAATTAAAGTTTTTGGGACCGTCCGTGATTTTTTTCCGTTTCGAATTTTTCACGTAAATCTTGATTTGTTGTCCTTTTATCATTTCATTATCTTATTTACATGTTGTGAGGTTATTTTTGCTGGATAATATTGTTGGTTGTTGTTGGATTAAGTCGATATAGTTTCGGGAGAAAGTTTGATCTTGGATTGGTTTAATTTGGGGCGAAGTGCTGCCCGTTTTTTCCCAACACTTTTAACTGCTTGTTTTGGGAGCCATTTTTAGTTTGAATACAGATTCTTTTTACTTGCATCAGGAAACTGGGGGCCATGCGGGCGATTGCAACTGCGAGGGTTGGTTGTTCAAAAACCTGTCAAACGCTGCTTTTACGCGGCGAAGCCTAAAATAAACCAGCAAGCACAAGAAATATGGTCAAATTGAGGATGCTGCTCTGTTTAGACAATGACTGCTTTAATCGTGCTGAGACATTAGAGAAAGATGAAGTACTTTCATCCTTTTCACAGTTAATCTTTTGCTCCCATTCCCTTAGGAACTTTTGCGGTCACCGCGGCACCGTTCATCAAGTGGAAATGTTTCGAGAATGAAGCCGCTTTAGCTGATTGGATTTGCTTGCTTTAGGGAACACAGAGCCACTTGAAAAGATTAAAGAAAGAGCCAAATCCAACAAAGATCTGTCAAAGGAGCCAAAAAAGGAGCTTGATGATGTTCAGTGCTATTCCTTACTCATTGAGATTATAACCCTTGTCCAGTGTTTTTCCAAATGTGTCCTCTGTCAAATTTGTCATGGAGACGAGCCGTACCCCGGACGACGGACTCGCCTTTCTACACGGAGATGTTCAAATTGCAAAGAAAAATTTCACATTCAAGAATTGCACAAAAAATCAATAACTCTGCAGATACAAATGCAAGCAGAACCCCACAGCAAATCCTTTCATTGCGAGGCTAAATCCTACCACAAAAACATGTGCTGTCTCCCATTTTACATATACTCAGCTCACAACTTTGGTCATAGCAGTGCACAGTAGAGAAATCACAACTTTCGATTCTTTTTTTGCAGAACCCTTGTAGGACCCTCGCGAAAACCGGGCACGCGGTTTGATTTCTGTCTCCTTTCAAGCTCCTGGTGGTTGTCTATTTATCACTGCCCGCCTGGATGAACATGTGGAGTAGAGGAGACACACTGGACATGAGAAATATATAACTCTGGCTAATCTTAAGGTAGTTTAGAGGGTTCTCTCATGCATTGAGGATTCAAGCATTGGCTCACTCGAAGCCCACTGGACATGTGCAGCTCAAAAGTCTCTTTTAGAAGTTAAAGCGTCGAGCTCCGCATTGTGTGCTTCCTTTCCTATGTCTTTAGCATAAGTTGCAGAAAATTTCACTCGTTTTAGACCCGAAAAATTGTTGTTGATGGGTGTCACGAGGACTTATTGTCAAGTTAGTCGAGATGATCGTCGTGTTTATTAACGTCCTTTGTGTAGTGGGTTGGAGTTGATTCAGGTATGGCATACAAATCAACAGAAAAAAGTTGGAGCCATCGACTATGTATGAGTACACCCCCATTACTTTACTAAGTGGTCCCTTTCAGTTCCCTATGGCCTTTATTTCTTTCGTTCCTCATCAAAATAAGAGAAAGATTCACATTGAAAGAAGCTTTTCATAAAGGGAAAAACTGTCACCAGCTCCTAGGCACCTGCATTCTTGAGTTCAATTATTACCTCTTAAGTGTCGGTACGATATGTGAAAAATTATTGCAGAATTTCAGCATTTATTCTTTAAAGTAGCAATTCGTAGTCTTTGCAGATTTCAGTATAAAATCAGCATACAGACAGAGAAACTACTTGCAATTGTGAAAGAAGGTTCAGGAGGAGCAGTTTTTGCTGTCATACTATAAGTGATATCATCAACAACCTGACTTCATTGTATGTCACTACTTCGCATTTATCGCGAGTGCACCTAATAAGTGATATCACGATTGTACGTACCGGTTGTGGATGGGATCCGGTCCACTCGGAACTCTTCTCCTGATTACGTGATTGAGATTTAAATCCCAGTAAGCGGCGTCTCTTTCCCTCGCGAGCAGCTCCGTCCGCCCAGGAACTTGGACTGAGGGTGGAACCAGAACCGTCACTTTCGCACTCTTGGTCGCAAGGCTCGCGTGGATCCCAGAAAACAAGAACCAAACCAGACCCAGAATTGTAAGGGCAGTGAACATAGCCCTCAAGGACCTGATATTGTTATTCCTCATCATTTTCCTCGTGATTTTGCTACCCTTGTTCACCGGCGGAGTACGACCGCTGATGACAAGTCGATGAAAGCACGCGATGCCGGAGAGATGGAGACCAGCATGTTACTATAACGAGAAGAGGGTGGTGATCTCAGACAAGAAGGAAGGAAGTTGGAAAAACAAAACAGAAGAATCTGAGTGTCATGCAGTGACTTACTTGGCAGTAAGTACCACTTGGGACTCTATTTAAAGGTGGAGCAAAAGTGAAACGGGCTCTTTTGCTTCTTGTTTTTTATATGCAGATGAAAGGGAAAGTTAGTTACCCCTTTGTTGCCTTTTTATGTCCAGGTGGCTTGCTCATTCTGCTTTGGTTAGTGCATATCTATTTTTTTCAAAAAGAGAAGAAATTTGAAGAAAATGGCAATGAAATTGGGAAAGAGGTCATCTGAGTAAGCCAAACAAGTTGGGAACTTTTGCAAAAACATTGGATAGGGCAGTTTGGGTCACACTTCCTCCCGAGACATCTCCATCACTTGATCAAATTGAGCACAAGGTCCTGCATAATGGTGATTTTGAAGTACTAGAACCTGGTCCGAACTGCTCTAGGATATCAACAGATGGGGCGACCGAAACGAGCCGGTCTCGTCATCTCATTCGAGCATCACTTTTCTCTTCGTCCGGCCACGTTGCCATAAAAGAAATTCAAGTTAGAATGATCTGATATGACTAGTATATTTCCCACTTGGGTTACTTCAAATTTGATTGAACGAGAAGCTAAATCAAACATTGCTAGAGAAGTTTCAGAGAATCGTGAAAAACACAGATGAACACTTCACACAGATATATCCCGTGTCCCCCATCAAACAAAAAGGAGGTTGAACGATCGAGACTGATGTCCCTGATCTGCGACCTAAATTACCCAGTCCTATAAAGAACCGCCGAGGATCAAGAGTTGGAGTAACTGTCAATATTTCTCGAATGTCTTTTGAAGTAATGTTTAAGCAGAAATGGAAGGGTACAACTATAGAATATGATGCCACAGGCCTTCCTCAACGTATGACAGTTTCGCGCTGAAACAATGGATTGTGCTTAGTTCCAATCGTCTGTTCCTGTTATCAAGATGAAGATGCAACGGCTTCGCTTCCTATTGCAATTCAACTCAAGGAATATATTTGCATCCGGAGGCTCGAAAGTCATGAAGACCAAGATCATGCCAACGCGGTAATATATATCACAGCTGACCAGACGATGGAATAACGACGCTCTCCAAGGTGAATCGATTGACAGATTTCATGAAAAGTGAAATTGGAAGGAAAACGTGAATTTGGTGAGGAAATAAGATGCAGAACCCGCATCTCTAAGGTCTATACAAATTGCCATCTTGCCGGACCAAGGTACATGAACTATACAAATCGCCATCACACTTGAGAAATTCAGAGCCTGAACCAAGGGGTGAAAAGAAAAAGTACCTAAAAGAAGAAAGATCAAAGTTCAAAGCCATTTGGAATTATGCCCTGGATGTCGATGACCCTCCGCATCTTCCGAATATGTGGAGAGACCGCATTTCTGCACTCTGTCTCCGGGCTCAGGCGGCAGCGAATCAGCAACTCGTAAATCACCGTCCTTCAGATCTTTCTTCTATCATCCAACGCACCTCTTGGTCTAGCCTAGTGTTGTTGGCACATGCAGCATGCCGGATTTCCGCTCGGGAACTGGAGATCGTTCCATATGCGGCCGAAGAGCCCTGTCTCCGAAAGAGACGGACGATCTCTGCAATGTGGTCATGATCATGGACCAATCTGCCCGCAACTCCCCCTGTTATATCTTCTCTGTTGACAAGGTCCCCTCAAACAAAACTCTGGCACTTCCCGTCACTCGAAGATCATCGTGAACATCATCGATGAAAAGGTTTCAACGTTGCGTCGTGCTTCTTGATCCGTTATTTATGGGTAATCCTCGTTGAAAGTAACTCGTGGATAGGCGAGTACATGATGCTCGGATGATGATCTTGGCTTCTATAATTAGGACGCAACAGAAACTCGCACATTGATTTCAACAAGAAACGAAAACTGAGAATCACGAGGTGGTTACAAGGTTCTTCACTAAACATAGGACGTGGCTAACGAGAATGCTAACAGTAAGCCCGTGAAAACATGGTAAGTATGCAAAACCATTGTTGAAGTCTCATGTGCGATGTAGGATCGAAGATACTATGGCTCCTTTATTTCGTGAAAAATATGACTAGGAGTCGTTTTTTAGGAAAATAATGATATTTTTTTGGCTGAAACTTGAAAACGAGCTAGCAAATCCACCGTACACGATTTTTAATTATTTTCTCTTTTATTTTTATTTTTATTTTATTTTCCTTTCTTCTTCGGTTGGCGACCAGCCATGGCTACCAGCCGTTGAGCCTCGCAAATCTAGCGACACTTGGCCTTCTTCGCCTATGGCTATTCACGGCCTTGATTATGGCTGGCGACTGGTCGAAGAAGAAGAGAAAAGAAAAAAAAAAGAAAAGAAAAAATTAAAACAAAAGCAAAAGAGAAAAAAAAATTAAAATTAAAAAAGAATAATTTTTTTGAAATTTAAAAATAAATAATGAAATAAAGTAAAAAATAATTAAAAAGAAAGAAAATGTGAAAAGAGGAGGAAGGAAAGATGAAGAAAATTTTTCCTCTTCTTAAAAATAAGAAAACATTTTCCACACTTTTAATGGAATTTTTATCATGAGTAGAAAATGTTTTCCTTGACTACTTTAAGTTTTGACGAACCAAACGCCGGAAAATTTAGAAAAAACACTTTCTTGAAAGTTGTTTTCCTTAAAAAAAAAAACGGAGCCTATGATTTGAAAATACTTTTCGGTGTTACAGACGCGTGTAAACCATTTGAAATACCCTTGTGGATGACGTAAAGCACCCTTCATAGAAACCAAATCTTCCTGGACACAATTGAATAGAAATTCTCAGTCATTCATAGTCTACAATAAACAATGAAAAAAGGCAACTAAATGGTCTACTTTTAATAAATTTGTAAGCTTACCATCAATCAGGTAAATTAAGTATTGAATTGCGCCGTATTGAATTGTCATCTTACTCTTTGGATCTTCTGAAACCACGTGATTCACGTATATGAAGATAATTGTATTGGGTGCACCCAATAGCTTCTCCTGATGCTCGACAGCCCTCATGAGAGAACTAGCTCTGGAGTGATCTTTATTAAAGAGATAATCACTTTTTATTATTGAGTAAAATGTGAAAAGGGTTTACACAAACATGAACTTAATCCTTACTACTATTCTACCCTTTTTACTAACTAATACTTTTCAATACTCCCCTCAAGTTGGGATGTGGATATTAAATAAACCCAACTTGTTATATAAGAAGCTCACTCTATTTCCCGTAGAGACTTAGTAAAGATGTTTGCAAGTTGATCCTCTGTCTTTGTGCGTTGAAGAATAATCTCCCCTTTCTAAATTTTTTCTTGGACAAAATGGCAATCAACCTCTATGTGCTTAGTTCACTCATGAAAGACACGATTAGATGCAATATGAATGGTGGATTAATTATCACACTATAAAAACGATGGATTTGATGGTGACATTCCAATTTTTGATAGCAACATCCTCGACCTTAGTTATTGACTAGTCACATGTGTCATAACTCAATATTCAGTTTCAACACTTGACCGGAAAACTACATGTTGTTTCTTGCTCTTCCCACATAACTAAATTACCTCCAAGAAACACGCAATACCCTGAAGTAGATCTCATATCCATAGGAAATCCACCCAATCAACATTAGAGAAGCTTGTAGTGTTTAGATGACCATAATTCTTAACAATAGTTCTTTACCTGATGCTCCCTTCAAATATTTGATGATTCGAAGTGCAATGTCCCAATAAGTAGTATGGGAGAACTTACGAATTGGCTTACTACACTAGCAACGAAAGATATTTTTGGTCTTGTGACAGTTAGATAGTTTAACTTACCAACTATCTCCGATATTTTGCTAGATCATGTAGTAATTCTCTATGTTCTACATCAGTTGTACATTGAGATCCATAGGGGGAATTGACTCGCTTTGCTCCGAGAAATCCAACCTTACCAAGAATATCAAGTACATACTTCCATTATGATAAAGTGATACTAGCATGTAAGTATGTTACTTCAACACTAAGAGAGTATCGAACACGTTCTAATCTTAATATTAATTCTATATTGAGAAATTGCTTGAGTTTCTGAATACCATCCAAATTACTACTAAAATGATGATATCATCCATATATACCACTAGAAGAATACAATCAGCTAAAGATATGGAGCTAAAAACTAAATGGTCTAACTTATATCGCTTTAATCCAAAGGGTTAATATTGTGAAAAACCCAAACAGGTATATTTATGACAAATTTACCTCAAATTATTTTTTTAACCACAAAAAACCCCAAACTGGGACACTTACGATAAATTTATCCCAAACTGTTTTTTTAACCACAAAAAATCATAAACTGATACATCTATGATAAATTTGCTCTAAAATAATTTTTTTATCACGAAAAATCCTAAATTATTGTACCCGTGATAAATTTACCCTTCGTTAAATTGGGTTAATATTATGAAAAAGCCCAAATTGATACATATGTGACAAACAAAGGGCAAAAACTCTAAATTGGTATACTAGTGAATTGCTACGTGCCACCCAACTTAGCAATTTGATATTAAATTTAACAAAACTAACAGAGCATAAATTTGTTACAAGTGTTCTAGTTTAGATTTTTTTATGGTAAACAAAATAGTTTTGGATAAATTTGTTATAAGTGTATCGGTTTGAAATTTTTTATGGTATTATCCTAATCCAAAATTAAGAAATGCATCACTAAATCTACCAAACCAAGCATGAAGAGATTGTTTAAGTTTATATAAAACCTTGTGCAAACGACATAACATAGTCTCCCCTTAAACAATAAACACAGGTGGTTGCTCCATGTAGACCTCATCAGCTAGATTTACCATGAAAAAAGGCATTTTCACATGTAGCTAATGAAGAAACCAACCAAATCGCGCAACCTATGAAATCAATACCCAAAAATAGAATTTGGCATTGGAGAGAATGTATCATCATAGTCAACCCCATAAGTTTGAGTATACCTCTTAGCAACCAACCATGCCTTCAATCGGTCAAGAGGATCATTCGGGTGATCTTTAATAGTGAAAATCCAACGACAACCAACAATTTTCTTTCCCGTAAGTAAGGAAGTAAGCTGCCTAGTTCAGTTCTCAATAAGTGCATACATTTCATTCTTCATGGCATGATGCTATCTCAGATGAGTAAAAGCCACAACAACACTAATAGGCACATAAATAGAAGAAAACGACGAGACAAAGGTAGAGAAGGTAGTAGAGAAATGATTATACGATAAAAAAAAAATAGAAATAAGATGACGCATATGAACACAATTAGAAAGACCAGAATATAGAGCATAACGATTAATAGGACGATCAATGCAATAGTCTATATCCTTTCTATAAGCAATAGGCAGATCACGATCAAAGGCTGATACTATAACTAATGGGAGAACAGATGAATCACTAGTGAAGATTATACTATCATAGTAGGGACTGTACTATGCTGATGATAGGTGCATTCAGCAAACTGAAATCCTATAGATGGAGCAGGAAGAAGTAAAGGAAGTGGAAGTGAAAGTGGAAACGTCAATGTGACACAACATCACCAACACCAGACATCGTGGGAACTTTCAGAGAAGTAAAATATGACTAGTCCTCAAATAATGTCACATCTATGGACATAAACATATGATGTCGAATACGGCTATAACATTTGTTTTCTCTTCTGAGTCCGAGAGTGTGACGTCCCAGGTACCTTACCCTGCTCACGATCCCGACTTTAATATGACATTATGTATAATATACAAAGGGCGCGTGTAGAAGCTAATAAACTAAAAATAATTAGCGGCCATACAGTTATTTACAAGTGCACTCCAAAAAAAGGGTAGGCACAATGCCTAAAGGAAGAGGTATGGCCTTACTCATTGGGTTCACTAATCTGTATCCATCACACAATCATACATATGCACTCACAACAAGAATATTGAGTAAATATGTATATATAGATACCAGTTGGTTACATGAAGCCTTCACTAAACGAAACCACGAAATTACACAAGGAGGATTTCAACGGGGTGGTATCTACTTCGGGATATTATCTGTGGTCAACATCAGCATGCTTCATCACTACCACCTATGTCCACTACTTGCCAATGGTTAAGTCATCTGAAAAAATAATTAATCAACGGAAGTGAGCCAAAACTTAGCTAGTAGGACTTTCTAAGCCAATCGACTAAGCCATGTACTCATCATCTGATCAAGCAAAACCCACATTCTACATACCAGGCAAGACTCGATACACAAACCACATTGACAATACCAATGACAGGCAGGTATGGGACTCCTGACAATTTCACTAGTGCACACTTTTTGACCTTACATGCGCATGAGCAAGCAAACAACCATAAGATGACCATTTTAATTTTCACTTTATTACCAATTTTTCATGAGACATAGGCCACGATTTCATGAGGGACACAGGCTTTGAATTTGGGTTTTACTACAGTTTATCGCCCATGAGATACGGACCATGGGAATCATGAGGGACACATGCCTCGATTTATCCTAGGGACATAGGCCTTGATTCTCCTACTCCGAGGCTCTATTCTAATGGGACGCAGGCCATGAACTTTTCAATTTCCACTCATGCTCCCATGGGGTATTGTCCGGACATAGGTGAACATATCACTCATCCACGTTGGGACATAGGCTGACGGGACTCTTGTTTCTCGCATCTCATTTACTCAATTCATATGCAAACCCACCATCAATCAACCGCAGCATCCACATACACAATTAGCCTTAATATTCATCGAGCAAGATGATCAACTACACAAATGCTTTGATATTTATGTGCAATGCAACTAACCACACAACTCGACCATCCAGAGCCAGGAGAATCCACACACGTTACACACATACATAGCCACGAGGCCGACTACCCACACGCATCACAATGACCATCCATGTCACAACATTGACATTCAATGAAATTAGCCAAAAGAATCAACTTATTTTTTACTAAATGATACTAGTCTAAACAACAAATTCAACGTGCAACTACGTTTTCCCACACATATCAACCAAACCCTCAACAAGACACACCTAAGATTCCCACCCCTCATTTCAACATCCATTAGAGCAAGCAAAGTCGAGCGCTAAATCAGCAAGGCAATAGATAATCTAGTGAAAAGGGTTAGAGGTTTTACTTGCTTTAATCCTAAATGGATTGAATTCGACATTGAATCACCGCCAATGAAAGTGTGGGTTCCTTCCTGCTTCCTTGGCCACACGATGAAGTATCCATACATGATCCAACTCCCATTCACCTCAAATCAAAGATAAACAAAATGATCAGACCATAGATTCTAGTTACCAAAAACCTAAGGATGCTAGGTCAAGCGATGAATTATACATGCAAGGCCATTTTTCCTTTCATGCAAACAAAACTTCACATCTAGATACCCATTTTCAAACGGCAACGTCACACCCAAACCAAGCGATGGTTAGATATATCAAACATCAAGATAGCTAATCCACTTGCCTCAGATTCGAACATGAGGACGGATGAAGGTTGAATTGCATCGAATGAAGCTTGGCCTTCCTTTTTGTCGAGCTACCGAGAGGGATGATAACGGGCAATGCACATGTGAAATAGCGAGTAGACTGAGCTAAGGTAGACAATGAGGTCAAGGTGAGGTTGTTGCTACTGTCGCCGCCAAGGCGAGCTTGGAGGTCATTAGGGTCGCAAGTGGAGCTATCAGAGAGAGAGAGAGAGAGAGAGAGAGAGAGAGAGAGAGAGAGAGAGAGAGAGAGAGAGAGAGAGAGAGAGGGGAAGGGAGTTAGGTTGGGGGCGCATTTCTCAAAGAGAAGAGGGGAAATGAGGGAGGGGAGAGAGAAAAAGGATTTATATAGGTGGGGGTTTTAGGTAGGTCGGCTAAGGGGTTCATAGGGTTTCATTCGCACTTAAATTTTCGGGACGAACTCAACCAGATCGCAACTTCACTCTAACATCCATAACCTTGTGTTGTTCAACCTAGCCATGTTCAATGAGGACCATCTTTGTTTGCTAGACATAACTTCTTATTCACAAGCTTTGCAAATAGTTCATGTTGTAAATGCTGACCATTTCCTCAAATGTTATTCTTTACGCAGTCTCAGTAAGAATGCCTATCTCATTAACCATCACATTTGTCCGAGTCGGATGAGCCACATGATCCGCACTTCCCTACATCATTAACATCCAACACTAATCACTTCGCTCATTAAATTAATCCTAGTGAAAATTTCAGCCTTCACAGAGAGTATCCCACAAATAGTTTATCAAGACCTAGAGTGAGACAATATACAAAATAGATACACCCAAAGACCCCGAAGAGGTAAGGAAAAGAGGGGATGATTTGGATGTAAAATAGAGAACTGTGTCTCCCCCTGAAGAATGGAATTTGGAAGCTTATTAATTAAATAACATGCCGTAAGAACAACATGGCTCAAAAGACTTTTAGGTAGATTCGTGTGAAATATAAGGCAATAAGCAACATTAAGAAGATGTCGATTTTTACATTCAGCAACGCCATTCTGCTGTAGGGCATATGAACAAGAAGTATGATTAAATAATACCAAAAAAATACAAGGAATTCCTGAAAACCAAAAATTGCAGCAAGATATTCTCTATCATTATCTGGTAGTAAATATTTGACAGAGATACTATATTGATTTAAAACTTCAAAATAGAATAATTAGAAGCAATGAAAAATCTCAGTACGGTGTTCTATTAAGAATAACAAAGTCATTCAGGAAAAATCATCCACGAATGTAACAAAGTATATGAATTCAATGACATCATATACATGACATGGACCCCATACATTTGAATGAACCAGCTCAAATAGACTAGACATGCGACTCTAAATGCAGGAATGAAAAGAGGCTTTATGATGTCTACCAAATCGAAAGCTTCACATCGAAAGGGACTCATAGACTCAGACTTAGAAAATAGACGCTGGAGTATGCTTGGTGGCAGTTGACCAACACGACAATGCATCTGATATACAAATGTGGATGTATGCTTCATAGAAGTGGCAGTTAACACCTTTTGATGATAAGAGAGATGTAGAATGAAATGAAGATAGTAGATTAGAGTTACTAGTCATGTGATTGGTAGCTCCAAAGTCTATGACCTAGGAGCCAGACGCCATAGAAAATAAATAAGGTGAACTACCTTTGAAGGTTTGTGTCAAAGTTGCAGCAGGAGCTGAAAATTATATCACAAACCAATGTATCATACTCTGCATGTGTCAATGTAATGGAATCGCTTGTATTTTGTACAATAGTCAAACTTGGTGAAACTAGTGAGGGAGGAACAACAACATTCTCCACTTTTGCATAGGCAACAAGATTCGGTCTGAGCTTTAGGTAAAGAGTATAGCAATAAGCTTCTATATGTCCAGTTTTTGACAATGATGACAATAGCATGAGCCACGACCATTCCAAGAACTAATGGCTCCATGAGTACTAGCCCTCCATCACAACCTACAACATGAACAAAAGCACATCCATGACTTCGGTAAACTCAACCTCCATGATCAGTAGGACCATGGGAAAGCATAGCGCTCGTCTCCAAAGTCAGTATGGACGAAATTTTTTGAGTGGCTGTAGAACAGGGAGCGTGAGAGAAGACTTCATCCACTATAGGAAGAGAGATCTAAGATGTAATATGTTAGTGAAAAGATGAATACTTAGGCCCCAACGACTTGAGACATAATGTCACTAGCAAATCCTCTTGGCATTTGGCCAAAACATTTGAATCATTCGAGGCAAGAAAATAATTATCCAAGTGCTGCCAAGGGGTCATGTATTGATCATAATGATTAGATAAAGATTGATCTCCATGCTAAATATCAAATAATGCTTTCCACATGTCACATACCTGCATCATATTATTTTGTCCAGAATATAGCAATGCACATTTCTCCCAAACTACCTGTTGACACCTAAATTTCAGCTATCCTTTTTCAGTCATTAATTTTTGCATAAAAAATTAGGGACTAAGTTTAGTCCCTAGCAAAAATATTTAAATAATTTTTCATAGAGGATAGTTTGATTGCATTGAATTTGCATTTAGTCGGATTGACGGCAGAAATATTCGAATGGATAATTCTAAATTTAATTAATGGGACTGAGCCCGTCGTCGAGCCCACTGTTTCTCTCCATCCACATTTTTTGACTAAAAGGGAAAAAAAAAAAAAAAGAATCTTGCATAAATCTCGGTGCATAATTTTCGGTTAAGGAGATGAGATGAAGGCTTGGATTTTGGTGAGAAGTTGAAGGGCAATTAAAGTGGTAGCTTTTGAATTTTTTCAGAAGGGAAACAAACAAAAAGATTTTTCATATCGCCATCATTACATAGAGATCTTTTTGGATGTAAACTTGCTCCGTTGGTGCTGATGAAAGGGGATTTGAGCTCACAAATTACGGCACAGAGAGGAAAAAAAACAGTGAGAAGGCTTCTTCCAAAAAACACGGAGAGAAAGAAAGAGTGAGAAAAAGAGAGGTCTCTCTAGGTCTCTAGCTCTTTCTCCATGATTCACACCCACTTTGAAGACTTCATGGCCTGCACGTACAAGAAAAAGACAAAAGCGAGGTACGTGCATTGAAAAGAGTGGGAAAACATCTTCTGGACTTTTGCTTCCCGTGGCTCTTTCCCTCTGCCCAATGTTCAACGACACCTCTGCTCTTAAGTCGACGAACCTGCGAAGCTGTCCCTTGCGGTCCCAGTGACGCCTTGCACCTGTCACGACGTTTGTCTGCAGCGGTGTCATTCGCGAACTGCACATCCAACAATTCTTCGTACCAGCCTTGCTGTCGACAATACTGTTGGTCGAACAGCCTTTGCCATCATTCATCAGCAAGGCTGCGTCCGATGGCAACCCGCGTCCGGCGTCCGAGAGCCGCCCGCAAAGCTAGAGTCCCTCACTGTTCGAGGTCCGTCTTTCGCTGCGAATCAAGGAGAAAAAGAGATGCTTTCTGGGCAGAATTCCAGCTTGCGCGTGCAGTTTTTTTAGGCGATAAAAGGTAATTTTCTTAACGTTAATTTGCCAGAATATAGTCGATTGAGCTGAATGTTGCATTTGTCCTTATGCTCTTTGTATAGACATGTTTTTGCTATTAAAAGTTGAGATATGAATCCTGTTGCTAATCATGTTTGGTTCTAAGTTTTGACAACCAAAGAGACGAGCCATTAAAACGTTGATCTTTGCTGGAAAATTCGAAAAAAAGGGATTGCTTTGTGCTTGAATTGATTGTCACAAATTTTCTAAAACAAAAAAAAAAACTAAAATCTAAATTACAAAATTTGCTAGGCAACGTTTTTTTTTTCCCCTAAAATTGGATGATTCTTCCCGACGCCATTCGAGATTGATTCTTCGATTTAGAAAAAAGAGGGAAAGATAACCAATCCGATTCAGAAAAAGAGGTAAAGATAACTAACCCGATCTATTGCCATTTAGATTCGGTTTGTTATTTTCAAAAGCTGATTTTAGATTTAGGCATACCACTTAGATCCGGTTTGATTTGCTTTGATTTGTTATCTTGGATTGATTGATTGGTATCCTGTTTGATTTGAATTTTCTGATAGACTTAAAATTCCTAAAAAATTTAGAAATTTCTTAGAAATTATATCTAACTAAATCTTTAGGAAGATAAAGTTAAGAGAATCAAATCAAGGTATCCTTAATCTGGTCGAAAATTGTGTTTAAAAGAGACAAGAAAAATCTCAAGGAAATCTTGCACCTCCTCATTTCAAACATTTTGTCGGCATACTTTTCCATATCTTTGGCGAAAATCACTAATCTTGCATTCCATCTTTTTCAATAAATAAAAAATATCATTTGCATATCATGCATATCTTTTATCTCATGCCATTCATATTTTCGAGTATCATTTAGGTCCTCACCCCATTTTTTTCAAAAATCCTGCATATCATATTATAGCATCGTCATTTTCACTCGTCTCATATTTTGCATGTCTATATCATACTTTATTTATTATTATTTATTTTTTTGCCATGGACATTTTGCATGTCATTAGTACCATATTTAGGATATTCATGTCAGAGTTGTTTAATTTGTATGTTTGAATTGTTTGAATAAAATTATATGCTATCTAGATTAATTAGAATTTGCATGCTATATATAGTCTTTGCATGTTCATTTATTTAAGTAAATGACTGTTTGCATGTTGCTTTGGTGTTGCATTAATTTGATGTCGTTTTGCACATTTAATTTATTCATATAAATTCGAGTATATAGGTTAGTCCTTGCATGTCATGCATTGCATTCATTTAAAAGGTGAAAACATAAATAAAATATAAAAAAAAACTCCATCAAAACTTTAATTTAATCAAGTTTGATTGCCCGAACTTAAGATATTCCATGAAATCAAGGGACTAAAGGGCATTAGTTTAATTACTTGACATATCAAGTCTCAAATCCTAAATTTCTGGTTCGTAGAAGTAAAATAATTCCCCCTCTATTTTACTTAGGTTTCTAATCAATTTATACAAAATGATTGGTTGGGACTTTAAATCTAAAATCCTTTATAAAACTAAAGTTGTGATTTGGTGGGTTTGAGAGAGGCTGTATTAAATTAGTCAAATAATTAACCTAATAATTCATTATCCTAAAATCTTAATCCGAATTTTAGGTCGTGACACTGGCTTAGTAGAGTCACTGAACAAAGTGAGAATTGACTTTAGGGTCCATGCTATTTTATAAAAGGGTTTGAATCATTGGACTCATGCAATCAAATCGACAGCTTTATCCTTGTCATACTGTAGCATAGACGTGAGATAGCCAAGTTGCTTGATGGCAGTATGATAGACCTTAATAGCTTTAGACCAATACGGATAAATTAGTGCTATCCAACTTGACAAAAGTTAATTGAAAATGACCAAAAGGGGATCCCCAAACCATCAGTGAATAGGAAATGTGATCAAGACCCAAAACAGAATGAACGTCACAGCAACGAGACTGGTATCCGATAAGTCAATCAACACAGTAATTTCTAACAGAGAATAGGGCTCAGTCCAACCACCAACAACAGTTCACCGAAACTTCGTAAAAACCACTTTAAATTGATATGTAGCGCTAGAACATGTAATGGCAAACCATTTTGACTCTTCAAGAAATCAGCAACAATAGGAATCACCAAAAAAGAAAAATCAGCAACCTCATTTCCAATACTTCTTCGACCCAATGCAATACCACAAAGAGAAACGATGAGGGAGTCTACAAACGAAAGCAGCCGAGAACGGAGAAACATCAACTTCCTAAGGGTGAATAACAGTGGGCTTCAACGTCAGTTTGTGGCTGAACGTCACAAGGCTGGGGAATGTCAGGCGACAGTATTTAGCATCGGCTTACTGTGCGACGTTGTTGAGGGCACTACCAAGGCCTGGTGATTACAGATCTGAGCTGAGTAAACTGGCGAGGTGCTGGGGCTGGCAAGGTGCTGGGGGGTGAGATGAAGAGGAGAGATGCGAAGGGCGGGGGCAAGATGAAGAGAAGGAATGCAAGGAGAAGATATGTCGGGCTGAGACGAGGCGTGAGGGCAGAATAAAGAGGAGAGACATGAGGGGCTGGGGCGAGGCATTTGCCGATGATAAGAGAGAGTCGGCGGTGGCAGCAAGTGGGTCATGAGAATGTAGACTTGGGTTCGACCAACAGCAGCAAACTATGGTGGTTGTTCCAATGACACGAGGAATCAAGGATTAGGCTCTGATATTCATATTACTTTTATTATTGAGTAAAAATCCGAATTTGATCACACGCGCGAGCTTAAACCCTTATTACTAACAATACTTTCCAAAAACCTCAAATAATTTGGAAAACATATTCCTTTAGTTAGGTGACAAACTATAAATAGCATAACCTCCATCGCATTCACGCAATTGAATGCCAACATAACTGGCACTGCAGGCATTTTCAACTTATCCATGGAGTAATACTTTCTTAACGTGAACCACTGTTGTCTGATCTGGGCTTGAAAGAAACCCACTATTACGTTCCCATCGGATACATAGACAACTACAAAAAGCTTGGGAGGTAGATTTCTGTGAACTATGGCCCGCCGAGGGAACATAGTATCGATGTTTATATACATCAGTTCACGGCTATAACTCTCTTGACAGTGTAAAGGGAGAATGTGAAAAGTAGACACAGAAGCAACTCCTTACGCTACGACGAGCACACTTTGCAGCTCTTCCTGCAAAATCCGTAAGAATCTTCGGACCCAACCATGTAGAGAGGGTTCTTCTGGCACTCGCCGGCCCTAGCCCACACAGGGCAGCTCACATTCTCGTCCTGCATTCTCCAGCAGCTGAGCTCCTTGTCGGCTTGTCGAAAGACCTCACGTGGATCCACTGGTTGCGGGACCATTTCTCGCCTTCGATGACAGGACAGCTCCCATGCAAGCTGCCTAGTGTCCGTGGTCGCATTCGGATAAGAAGGCTGAAGAACAGCAAGGCATCACCACTTCATGGGTTTCACTGGAAGATGCAATATAGACCCAAAATTAAAACTTTGTAGCAGTTTCTAAACAGAAGAAGCATCAATCAAGTCTAGCATTTTTCTTTAAACAAGTTGAAGAGTGTTTATTTGATCAACTATGAAATTTGACATTGACCCCGCGATTAGAAAGGTTTTTTTCCTCATCGCTTAATGTGACTTGAGAGTTATCTCAAATTCTCGAAAAGGTTTTACTGCTTCTTTAAGAATACATGAGCAGCACAAGTCAAGGATCTAGTGAGACATTCCCATTCTGTATGCAACTAAGCACGTGAAAATGATCAGAGACCGGTTACACTATTGCTGATATGAGCCCACTACAGTCTGATGCGTGATGTTCTATGGTCTGTTGGCCATTACTAAAATAGAAAAAGACATATGATCCCTTAAATCACTGACGCATTGTTACAATTTGAAATCAGGAGTTCCAAAATGAGAGTTGATCAGGAGATAAACTTCCCCTAGAAACAATAAGCTACAACTAATTCATAAATTGAAAGGATTTAAAGTGGCTACCTCACCATATAACAAAATGCGGTTTAATAAGCTAAAGGAAACTGGCCTAAAAAAAGAAACGTTGAAGAAGAAAACTTGCCCTGCAAAGCATCTATCTGAGGCATCCTGGCTAATAAAAAGTAGGAAAGGCAAACAAAATGAAATGTTTGTGGAAAATGAACGTTAGTACTGTATATCCATTTTTGAGCACAATCGAAAAGTCATCGCTCTTAGTTTGAGACAACTTCCCCGCAGAAATGAATGAGATATAATCAAACATTCACATTGAGAGGAGAGCCCGGGGGCCAAAAGTTACGTATTTAAGAATCACAGCATCATTCAGTATTTATACCTCTGCGTGAGGGAAAACTGTTTCTCCTCCCCTCTCTACATATACAGATACATCAGCACGGTAGCCACCCGATGGCCACCTAATCTTGATTAGCCTTGTCAGGAAATAATCATAATGAGTTTCATACTTTTGACCGTGCTCATAGTGTAAATTTGAATCGACTCTCCATTTTCTGGTTCCAAAGCCCAATTAGAATTATACAAAATCAAAATCAACTCTCTCTAAGGGCAATAAAATACAAAAATGCACGGTCCACAGGTAAGTGTCCTATGACTACCACCGGAATGCGACCTCCAACGGCGCTAGGGAGCTAGAGCAGGAACGATCCAAACGCAGAGAAGCCACGAGGCCATGGTAAAGAGTCCCAAAGCTAGCGTACAAAGCATGTGCGGCGACTTGAAGGACCGTAGTTCAGTTATGCCTAGCAAAAACTTCTCTTTTTTGACTCTCTCCTTTCTTTCTCCCATACAAAAGCAAAGGAATAAAAATAGTTTGGTGAAGTAACGATCACAAAAAGAATTCGACTTTTTTTGATAGAATTGCCTGGTAAGGATGTAAGAAGGGATGCGAGTGGGTGGAACGGTGTATATTTTGAATACCAAGAAGATGGAACGTGCCAATCTAGCCTACACAAGGAGGATAAGACGATTTTAGGATTTGGTTTTTGGTGTTTTGCTTTGTTGAGTGTGGTGATGAAGATTTGAGTTGAGGGAAAGACAAGATATAGATGTGAGCATGTGTTAGATTGCGAAAGGGGACGTGGAGGGGCAGAGGGAAAGGGGGGGGAAACGCAGGGGGGGGGTTTCTTCATTTGGAAGGATAAAAGTTGTGTCTTTTTTGGTGTTGTGAAGATTTTTCTTGTTTATATATGAAGTAAGGGTGGGGAAAAAGGGTGTCAGTAAGTTCAAGATCACAGAGTATAACAAGATTAGTAAGGAAGGGGGAGACACAAGGCACAGAAAGCAGCAGTGGAGAAGTATGAAAAACGAGGATAAGGTAACACGAAGTGAAGGAAAGGAACAGTTTGAGATTTGTACACTCCATTTGGTAAGGGGTAATTGGGAACGAGGAGTGAGTATATGATCTTGATTTATCGACATAAGCAGAAAGTTCTCAAGTGAGGAGGAAAGGAGGGAGAGGGGAAGTATGACCACACCCTCATGTGGTATTTATTAAATGTGATTGTTAGCATAAAGGGTGTAGAGGAAAGTAGATTAGATTATTTCAAAGGGAGAATGAGGATGGGAAGGCCCGAAGAGGTGAATAATGTAAGTAATGAGGTTTTGACATCCTATTGGACCTCTGATGCATCTTTTGAGTAAAACACCTCATCTTTCAATTTCCAAACAAAATGACATAGATGATACTGCACCTCCATTCAAGAAGGGAGAGGGTCACGGACGGTAAGGGTAAGTAAGAAAGTTACTTTCACGTAATAGATATTCTTCGTATGATTAGTTACGACACCACAGCCGCCACTTCCACTCTTTCATTTAGTTTTTTCCTATACTCATACCTACTACCCCTCCTACCCCACATCTCACTCCAGTTATCTGCCTTTTCCGTGTATGAAGATCAAATGGAATGTTGATGTACACCATATTTTTAACATCTTGTATCCTATAGCACGGCACATATGTGGCAACTAATCCCACGATCACCACGTCTCAATGTACAGCATGTTATTTGTCCCATATTTCAGTCCACGATATAGTGTTCTCTCTTCCCTATAGATCAGGCCTAGACGAATTAGGATTTTGAAATTTGTATGTAGATTTTTTAAGATTTAAGGAATAGAAGAAGGTGAGACAGATGTTCTAAACGATGCTAAGCAAATGCGATACATTGACCACCATATACTGATTATTTTTTCACTTCCCGAAGCCTTCCTCCAATGTCTTCTCGACCCTAGAGCCAACTACCTGCACGTAATGCTCTGACAGTATTATCTCTAGTCTGATGTAAGGACATTGATCTCACAAGATAGATTTATGTTAGATAGAGGAGTAGGATAGATTGTACTCTTACTCTTTGTAAGTGGCTTGGAATCACCGAAGCCTTAACGTAA